>NMXI01000054.1:98318-296227 GCA_002851675.1 Verticillium nubilum | reverse complement strand
GAACAGCAGTTGGAACAGGCACGACCTAGGAAGAAGAAGAGGGTCCGGATTAGCCCAAATTCGAAGTTTGCCGACATTGAAGCTATCCACAGGGCCCAAATCGAGGCAGGCGATAAAGAGGATAGTCTAGGTGAAATCAGCGGCCCTGAATTACCTAGTGACTCGGAGGACTGTATTATCGTTGCATCGGAACGGGTCGAAAATTCGGGTTGAATTGAGGGTATAATATTGAGGGGTCTGATTTTGGGGTGGCCCACATGGGGGGGTGGCCCGTAAGTGGGTGAGCAACGTTATAGCGATGTTCGATGCGTGATCTGGTTGAACGAGTGGGACTGGGTTGGTATGAACGAATGGAATATGGAAACGAATTAAGGTAGGTAAAAAGGGGGACGATTGTTTAAACTGAACAACGACAGGAAGGGAAAACGAATGTGAGGCAACTCAAACTCACGTCCAAAAACGACGATGAGCGTGGAGAGAACCAGAGGGGAGCAGGAAACGACGGGCAAACACCACGAACAAGGCCCGATATATCATCACTTCCCCTAGATCCTTCTCGAGTCGCACATCACGAAATCTTCGGAGGCCCGAACAAGCATATGCACCTTTCCCTCCAGCACTTACCCTTGCACGGCCCGAAAATCTCGTTCTCTGCCCACTCAATCCATAAACATTCATAAAGAAGACTCCACGATCGTAGCACAGCCAGGTTGAAGGTGGACATTTGCTGCAATACGAGAAGGGTCAAGCCAATACTGGACAGGGGCTCGGGCCTTTGCATGACCTTTGCGGTCAAAACCCATCAACGAACACTGACTCGGCGCCTTGGCTCACCAGCCCTACTCCCAACTGAAACAGAACGGACTGTGCCTTGGACCCTACGTGTCTGCCATTCTTGTCAAGCCGTTGACTCGATTATACCGGGATGGGTAAGGAGCACGGAGCCAAGAGAGGCCCCCTGGCTGCATAGCATTCAACTATGGGCATGGTCTCAGGACCATAATCGCTGATTCCGGGGTTTTGGGTCCCTGCTCTGCCCTGTAATCGGACCAAACACCGCGCCAAAAAACGGCCTTGCCGCCTTTCGGCCGACGGACAAGACGCTAAGTGCATGATTTCATCTTATCCATGGTCCCTGAGCGGAGCCCGTCGATGTTGCGTCAACGGTGAACCCGCTGGCTGAAAGATAAAGGTGCTCATGGTTTGTGAATGATCTAGGAGGCTTCTCGAGTGTGTTCATACCGTTCTTGGGTCTACGACATGGAATTATCGCCTTCGCCTGATACCCCATTGTGCCATCTGTGAACTCACACAGATGAGGCTGCCCTTCGTCAAGGCCCCGCGGTAATTGATTGCTCTCTTTCCTTTTCGGTCATGCCGTTCTCAATAAATAATCCAGAACCCTGCTCAGGACCCCATCCGCCAAGCTCATCCCCGGTTTCGACGTCACCTTGCGATCGGAGCCTATCCGACGACAGCGGCGCTTCCGCGCCATGGCACAAACTCGGAGGTTAAAGATCAAAGGTTTCCCACAATCCCTCAACAGAGAGCTCAAGATATTATCGGTATCATTCTCCATCTCACGGCGCCCTCAATCTTTTCAGACACGTGCAATTGTGGAGCGATACAAGCTGATGAAGATGAGGACTGTTCTGCAAATTGACAGCCGTTTCTTTCCCTGATGCGTGTTCTCCATTTCATCATCATGCATGGCTTCGGTAAAGACTACCAATGGTTATCACTAACATGCTTACATCGTAGCCGTCGTTGGAAAAAGGCGCCAACCTTGGTCAGAAACGAATGCCCAATTGTACAAAGGAGCGAGTGCCACCACCACCCAAGCCTTTCCTCCCCTCAAGTGTCAGTCCAAGCCCTCATCCGGTAAAAGGTAAGGAACTCCCTCCGTCAAAAGATGGCCACTTCAAGTTGATCCACGTATTTCCTGGACCCAGCACAAGTCTGGGTAATAACGGGGAGGTACGCCGCAAAAGCCTGTGTATTCACAATCCAAGACACAGACCTGGTCAGGCGGGCAGATGTTGTCTCGACAGGGTCCTCCGAGGGGGAGATTCGGGTCGGCGAGCTTCAACCTGATGGGTCCCGGGGCAATTATAAAAGGCTTATAACTGGTGGTGGTGGCCGTTCTGGTCGTAGTGCTCGTAGTCATCGTTGTGGGCTTGGTCGTTGTGGTCATTTGCGCCACGGTGGTGGGCTTCCGAGTCGTTGTTTCGGTGGTCTTGGTCTTGGTCTTGGTTTTGCCACGCTGGCCTGGGGACGCCAAGACGCCCAGGACGGTGGTTACCAGAACGATGATGCTGGATAGAAGCATGGTAATGGTAGTGATCTTAGTTGGGGGTGGTGTCCATTTGTTGTGCGGAAAGCTAATGAGGCGACGTGATCAAGGTGTTTATCACATTGTTGGGCTGGGATCTAAGGTGACTTAAATCTTCCTCACTTCCATGACCTGCCCAGTCTTCGGGTCCGAACTTTGTCGCTCGATCCCAGGGTAAACACTCGTGGAAGGACTACACGCCGCAAATCTTGGGAGAACAAACCTTTGGCGACACCATGACGAGAGCAAACATTTCCTAGCTTGATGAAAAGCTCAAAATCATTGATTATTGGGACCCAAGCCCTGGTATTGTTCGCAGCGGACAATATCAAGTAGTCGATTGACCATGAGTGCACGGTGCTTGCGTTGGAGAAAGGCATGCATCTCTATGCACAGTGATCAAAGAGCCTACACGCACTTCACTCCGCAGCCCTGTCAGGCTGCTCCCTGTGCTCCTCGGAGGGGAGATTCTCATTCGTGATCCACATGGCATTGATGGAAAACAAACGAGCATCATTGGAGCAGGTACGGTGCTCACACTGTTTCGATTGCGTCTTCGGTCCGACGCCTTTCAAACATGACCTTGAGCAAATCCATCGAAGATCAGAGCACCCGATCCTTGAGAACAACGAATCGAATATCAAGCTGAAGTTGGTAAGCTCAAGTAGAAGCCGCTGGGGAGTTGGGCCGAACGCCTGTTTGCAAACATCACAGGGCCGAGACAATGATAATGTCGCTGCAGGGATGTGGCAATGCTGTGTGTATCCAAAGCTTTCGATCGACTACCACATACATGCCTCCGGGTCGAGTAGGCTTACAACGGTTGAAGTCGCAGTAGCAGTGCTGGGTAGGTCAAAGAGAGCGAGTAGCAGATAAAGAGCCGGTATGCACCATAGGCGACGCAGATATTATTTGCGCGGTGTTTTCTGAGCTGTTGTCGATTTACACTAACACTTTCGTCGGTAATTCTGGATGGTGGCAAACCCTGAATGTTTGATTATCTTGCCTACCTTACCTTCTTTGACTGTCAAGGTCTACTTGACAGCACATGCGCCTGGCTCGCCAGGCTGAACATCAGTTCGAATATGTACAGAGTGAAAACATACAACCTGTGTATCCCTAAGTCCAAAATTTTCCATCTCAATAGACTGGATCAGCTTGTCCCAAAGCTGTCGATCATATCTGGCTCCAGCAGACCTGTGTTCGCTTTGATGGCGGCTCACGGGGCCTTAGAAGGCATCTAGCAACGAGCAAAGATGGACTGCGAAAATAGCGTGTACGTGTCGGCGTGGTTGAGGTTCTGGGCTGGCGTCAGGCTACGAATGAAGTCAAAGCCGTAGCCACCATAATCCTCGGTACCAGCAACCTCAGTCAAATGAGTCATCTCATGAAGAATGGTCGTCTGCTGGTCCTGAGCGTGGCATCTTTTGTCGGTAGGGGGCATCTGGTCGAAGAAAATGCGGCAGTTGACCATGAAGCTCTGCGAAGGCAGAGTGTAGGCAATCACACCGGGACCGCAGGCATTGTAGACGTCGGTGCAGTGGTACTTGGAGACTCCCGAGGTCGTGCTGGCGCATTCCTTCTCAATACGGCTGAACACATTGGAGACCTTCTTGGTGACTTTGGAGCTGGAACTCTTGAAGTACTTCTGTAAGCGGTTCTTGGCCGAGCTGTTGGTCGACAGCGAAGCCTTCTTGGCAGCATTGGCCAGCTTGGCGCAGTTCTGGAGAGCTGTCGTCGTCGCGGCACGACGGGTACCACTGCAGTCTCTTGCGAGATTGGTGCGCTTAGCCTTGGCCTGGAAGATGTGGTGTACGGATGCCGCCTGTGCGCCGTCGACAACAGTGCTCAGCATGTTGCTGGAGTAGGGAAGTGCGCCAGAGATGGTGGTCGAGTTAAGCGTCGCGGTCGAGAAAGCGCCCTTGGCCTGGACGTCGAAAGTACCGCCCGGGCTAAGGTCGTGGAGTTCGCCAGCATCGAAATCGACCTCGATAGTCTCGCCGGCATTGATGACTCGGAAGGCTTCTTCCTCGAGATAGTGGGTGCACATGTTGAGTCGGATCCCGTCAAAAGCTAGCTTGGTCTCTGTATTTCAAAGTTAGTTAGTTTGTTTTCTTGATATCGTTGATGAATTTCAAACTACTGACCGCCGGCATAGACGTGGACCTTCTCAACGGCCCTGTCATCGAGGAAAGTACCAGCAGTCAGGATCTTGACGGCCTCATTTCCCTTGTTGGTGAGGTAACCTTTGACACCAGAGTTGCCAGACTCCTCGAGTCTGACCTCGAGAGGGGTGTCACGCTTGGCGAGGTCAACCGAGACAGCACCAGTCAAGGACGCCAGTGCGCAGATGCCGGCAAGGAACTTCATGATGATGATTGAACTGATACGACGCGATCGAAAACTGAAAGATAAATAGGTAGATGACGAGCCGAGGCTGGCTGGGCTGGTAATGACAAGATGTAAATGAGTGTCTGAATGAAATTGAACGAGTGAACTTCGACCCGGAAGCCAGAGGTAAATGAAAGACTGGGCTGCTGAAAAGATAGGAGTGGCCGTGAGAGTGGTGAAGACGCCACTACTTATATTCTGGCGTTTCGCGCCCAACTTGTGTGGTTGAAACCCCTTGTCACCACAGGAGTATCTCTTGTGTTGTTGGCTAACAACATCTCAGCACTTCGCTGCACAGGGGATCCAACAACTTGCGCAGTTTTGGGCAGTCTCCCGGCCAGGTCCCCGTTAGGACCTGAACCGGTGTGTTAGACTAAGGGAGGCAGGGTCCAGGGATTCTCAATTGGCCAACATGAGGATTTCTTACATGGGATCGAGGTTTTAATTACCACTGCACGATGAGACCCTCGTTGGCACTCGCTAATACAAATCTCCTGAAATACTGGCTGGCTTGTGATCAAAAGATTTCTTGAGCCGCTGCTCCAATATCTAGCTCAAGCGAACTCGGACTGCTGGACGATTAGGTTGTATTACTGTTGCATGGCTTTGTGACGCCTGCAGACCATTAAGTTGGGGCACCGATATCGTGAGCGTCAAAGGCATGGGGTTTCGATGAGATGCATCATTCACCCAGATTCATGTGCACTTCCTACGGCTTGCGAGCGTATGCCTCTGTTCTCGGGCCTTTCACACAAAGTTTGTGAGGAGGGCGAAGAATGAACGAGGATGGCACCAAGGCATAACGTCGGTCTAGGATCAGCAGGGAAATGAGTTGCCCTGATGTGCAGGCCCAGTCCAAATATGGACGTCAAAAAGCACTCCCCAATCAGACGATTCTTCAACTGTTCCGGACGTACCTTGGGCGAGGCGCTGTTCGATGCTCCGGACCAGGTCTCGATTCGATGGCCTCGCAGCAGATTGAGAACATGGGTCAAGAAAAACGGCAAGCCCAGTTTCATCATCTAGGAGAGATCGACGTCCAAGCTTGGAAACGAGGAGCGTTCCGTCGGAACCCTTACAGCCCACGGTTCGATGACGACCTAAGGACTGACTGACACATGGTTTAATTTCCCCTAGTGCGCCGCCGCCATTTAGATTGCAAAAACGTCCCTGAGCTCCAGTCATAATGACTGATAGGGGAAAGGCCCAAGAACTAGCATGATTGACTTTCTCAACCCAGACTTCTGAAACGCCAATCCGGGGCTGCGGGTTACTGGTCCTGCTACTGTGCCTGGAGGTGCAAGACCCAGCAGTATGCTCATCGATATGTCGGTGACTCTTTACGATAGTTGATTATCGATACAGGCGGGCAACAGAGTGCCCACTAGCCTTAGACCGTTGAAGGCCGCTGGCACAGGGAATCCAGATCACAGATGCTGTCGTATAAGACATGCGTAAAACTTGAGATCCTTGAGCAGATCACTTTTCTCACGAAAGCTTGTGTCGCACCATGCCGGTAGAGCCGGGGAAGGATATTTCTCGAAGCAGTCGTTCCGTAAATTTCAGGACAACGCCATCACGAAGAAGGAAGGCGTTTGTCTAGCCTGCGTAAGAGATCATCAAGCGTCCACTGCATTTCCTAGCCAAATACAGGCATCTTCGCTCGGAACACTCAGGGGCAGCTAGCCCTTGTGGACGGCTAGGATCGGAAAACGACTCGACGACCGCGCAGGGTAAGTGGGCCCGGTCATGTTAGGGAGATAAGTTCTGAGAGTTTGGGTAGATGAACAGCGTAAGTAGCTGTCACCTTTTGTTTCGCTCTGGAGGCTTCCAGTTTGGGAGCACTTAGGCAGTTGGCCTGAGTGAAGAGGCTGATACAGAAGGTATGGTGGTTTCGACAACTGAAGCAAACGTCCGAAAATGTGGCGAGATCGTTTGAGGCTTCAGAAATCTGCGAATCGAGGTAGCATCCGGAATGGAGGTAAGACTTGTAATTAGTATGGGAAGCGAATGTCGTCTGTTTTTCTTCCCCGAATTCACAATGAAGCTCCCGCAAAGTTGGTTTTGACGTTGGCTGAATCGCCGTGATGCCATCCGTCTATCCACGCGCCCCTGGTCGGGGCTGACGCATGTCTAAGTAAACAACTCACGCAGTGTCATATCACATACGAAGACAATGAATCGACAAGATGTTAAATTTCCTCGGCTTATGCGTATTAATACACGCATCGCCTAGTGAGTCGCTATCAAAAAGAGGTGCAGGTTAGGATGCGATTCGCCTGTGCACCTCGCCATCAGCCTGTTACAGGGTACATTAGTTGATTGCGTGGATCCTCATGAAATCTTTTTCCAGAAGCACCGCAACACCAGCATCCAGTAATGGCGCGCTGTACACTTTTTCTTCATGTGTCGAAATTTCGCCAATGACTTCGTCAAAGTCGCTCAGGGGCAAACGCGACCATCGAATGCCTAAGCGTTCGAGATTCCAACCTAGAATGTAGAACCGTATCCCGGAATCCGAATGCACAATCAGCAATTAGGGATGTTGCTGTTGGCGTGTCACGCTGGCTTGCGAGGACCCCTGGGACCGCTATTGGTGGCTACATATAGTCAGTATCCATGATAGCTCGCAGACCTGAGGGCTTGCGGTCCCATTCGAGGGCTAGAGAAACCACGCAGTCATAGTACAGTCGTGAGGGTCTCTCTTGGACTTGGTCGAAGTTGCGTAAGGACCTAAACAGTCTGCCGAGGACGTAAGTATGTCGAAGGCTCGTCTCACTGATCTCTACATGGCGGTATTGGGGGGTGGCTGGCGGCTTTGTCGCTAATGATGATGGCCAATAGTCCAGGCTGTCTGAGCCTTGTGCCTTATGAAGTCCGTGGTTGTGTCGCATGTCGGCTGTCGGCTGTGGGCCTGTGGCAGGACTTGATGAAGCGTGATGAGAGCATCGTGGTCGAACTTAAGTGCCACGGGCAAGCCTTCGATGCAACCAAGAAGATGTAATCGAGATCCCATTTGCTGAGCCATGAAGAAAGTGACCCAGTGATTCAATTTGTATCGGGAGACGAATGATCACTCAACACCAAGTTTGCGTCGTGAAGCAGGAAGGAAAGAACCGAACAGTCGACGGGGCTCTTATATCACGGCAAGGGGTAGTAGCTAACTGTTAACTTGCTTCCTCCTTTCAGATCGTTGCTTGGTGCTTGCCTAACCGAATAATATAAGGTATGTGTCGTTCAAAAGCTTACCGAGGCGGATGACCAGATGTCGAAGGCGGGGCAGGCCTGATGCGGGAAACATTGGCTTGTGACATTATTGAGCCATACTTGGACGGCAGAACAAACAGCCGGCATGGACTGAATGGTTCTAATGCTATCGCCTAATGTCCCTGCTATCTCCGTCGCCCCTCAATAACATTCTTAGGAATACAACGCCGATGGCAACTCTCGAGGCGTACCGGGTCTTATGGCGAAATCTCCCGTCTCAAACCCATACAGCGCGCTCGTTCGTCAAATGGCATTTTTGGGGACATGGCCTGACATGGATAGGAGCTAATAAGTAAGCGCCGATACCTAAGGCGTGGGAGGACCAGCTTTGCTTCTAGTTGTCGCAGCTGCGGGGAGAGCTGCCGGAAATAGGAGGATCATCGTCTCCGTACCAAGGCTTATTCTGACTGGGGGCACAACAGCTCTCCTGTTCCAAACATCCCCGACACAATACTCTTGAGAGCTATCGCACACCCAGGAGATTTGGCGCAGCCTACTTTTTCCTCAGCAGAATGTCCAGCTCGGCTTCTACATGCCCGACTAGATATGACGACGGTACTGGGACTAGACAGCCTGACCATGTAACGTCTGATGAGCTCATCAGCGGTGCCAGCGCCATCCTGTACGCGCTCGAAGCAGCAGGCATCACCCATATGTTCGTCAACCTCGGCTCCGATCATCCGGCCTTCTTGATCGCCTTCGCCACGAATGCTTATCCCAAGATCGAGGTCATCACGTCACCAAATGAGATGAATGCCCTTTCCGCTGCGTCGGGCTATGCGATGATCACTGGGAAGCCGGCGGCTGTCCTGGTCCATGTCGAGTGCGGGACGCAGGCGATGGCGGGCGCGGTGCACAATATCTGCAAAGGGCGTTTGCCTGTGGTAATACTGGCTGGGACTGTGCCAGTTACCATGGAAGGGGAGCTGCCGGGGAGCCGCAACGAGTGAGTACAACGCATCATCTGACCTCTTGATGATCGCTGACGTTCGAGAACTACCTAGATGTGAGTGAGAGCATCAATTTAGGATGCCAGGTCAACTGACTCAATGTCAAGACATTCACTTCATCCAGGACATACCCGACCAGAGATCCATTGTCCGTCAGTACATGAAATACGACCACGAAATCCGAACACCGCACAATGCCGTCCAGATTATCCTTCGAGCTCTTCAAATCGCGACGAGCACGCCACAGGGGCCAACATATCTCATTGCATCCCGGGAAACGCTCGAGGCGAAAACAGCACATCCTGCCACATTTAGCCGCAGCAAGCCTTCGCAGGACCCGAAGAAGAACCTCTGGACAGAGAAAATCGGTCTGCAGGCCCAAGATGTCGCGCGCTTAGGCGACATTCTCATGAACGCCGATTTCCCTCTCATTGTGACGAGCTACAGCGGCCGGAGCCCAGCTGCTTTCAAAGCGCTGCGTGACCTGGCACAGCGGCTTGTCATCCCAGTTCACGAGAACGCCCCGGTAGTCAACAATTTCCCTACATCCTGCTTCCTACACCAGGGACATACCTGGAACGGCGGAGGGCAGCTGGAGGCATTGGCTAGCGCGGACGTGGTTCTCGTCGTTGATTCAGATGTTCCATGGATTCCATCTGAGTC
The DNA here is from genome assembly GCA_002851675.1 of Verticillium nubilum. Classification (NCBI taxonomy): domain Eukaryota; kingdom Fungi; phylum Ascomycota; class Sordariomycetes; order Glomerellales; family Plectosphaerellaceae; genus Verticillium; species Verticillium nubilum. The sequence goes on along the minus strand of NMXI01000054.1, from coordinate 286,624 downwards.
GAGACCCAGCGTGCCCGCATCTTCCACCTCGACTGCGATCCACTAAAGAGCAGCGCGACGCTTTGGAGCTTACCGGCGGAGAAGCGATGGATGTGTGATGCTTCAGTAGCTTTGGCCCAACTGGACGAGTACGTCAAGGGCAGTCCGGCTCTTAACTTGGACAACAGACAGGGCAAGATCGCCGCGAGGACATCAATACTGCTGCAGCGGTTCGAGCAGCGAACGCGAAGACTCGAAGCAGCAGAGCTGGCGCCAGCTGATGGAGCAGTCACGGTTCCGTTCTTCGTGGGGCGATTTCGCACGGCGACGGAGGGTCTCGACGTCTTGGCTCTCAATGAGAGCACGACCAATCTTGGCAATGTTGCTGATCACTTGGGGCATGACCGACACAACTCATTGCTTGGAAGTGGCGGTGGTTCGCTTGGGTGGTATTCTGGAGCTGCCGTGGGTGTTGCCATGGGCATGAGAGAGCACACTCTGACGATTGACCTGACAGACCGTCTTGTAACGGCTTTTGTTGGAGATGGGACGTTCCTCTTCGGGGTGCCTGCGAGTGCCTACTGGATGGCAATGCGGTATGAGACACCATACTTGACGATCGTCTGGAATAATGCTGGTTGGGCAAGCCCCAAGAACGCTTGTTTGAGAGTTCACCCCGAGATGAGAAACTTCGTCCCAGCAAGCCAGGTGGAAGGACAGCAGGACCTCAGAGCGACGACCTTGGCTGAGAGGATGGGTGTCAGTATCTCGCCTTCGCCGTCTTTCGGGAAGATCGCCGAGGGGGCAGGTAATGCTTGGTGGACGGTTGTCAAGAGGGCGGATGAGGTTGATAAGGCCATTGCTGAGGGTTTACGGCAGGTGAGGGAGCACAAGAGGTGTGCATTGATCGAAGTGGTCCTTCCCAGCGTGTGATCCTCTCAAGGTGAGCTCGGTGACTCGGTGGCTCAGCGACTGACTTAGCTTAGCTTGGGGACTCGGTGAGATGTCACCTTGATGAGAGCTGTGCATCGACTAGTCCTCATTCAGCTTAGCGTATCAACAGCCGAGTCGGATTTTCCACCAGCCTCTCCTTTCCGATTGTTTTCCAGCCACAGCCTTGTCCTGTCTCGGCGAGCTTCCATCAAGTGCCTTCCCTTCGCTCGCTGCCCTGTCGCTCGCTCGCTCTTTTACCACAGCAACGGTGCTTTGCTCCCTCCCCCTCTCCTTCACCAACCACACAACACCACGATTTCGAAGTCTTGTCGCAATCGCATCGTGTGGGAGCAAGGCGCATTATTGGGAGTTACTTCTGCACAACTTGTCACCAGCCAATCGAATCACGACAACCATACCATCTCGAGCTACGTCCCCCGCGTCCACCTCCACCACAACAGCAGCTCTCCTCCCTTGTTTGCTCATTGCACATTCTCGTCACGACCTACCTTCGTTTGGAATCTTGACATCACCTGCGCTGATCTGGCGTCAGTCATCACCAATACCGATCGCTTCTACAATTCAACCTCTGCCGACCAGCCATGTCCGCCGACGCGGAGGTAGCTACTCAGCTGCCCAATGGCTCCCTCGACGATAATCATTCTGTCGAGGACGACCCTGTCACTCCTCTCGACAATGACAACGAGATTCTCGCACCAAACTCGCCTCTGCCTTCGACTGAAGCTCCGCCGTCACCCATCGATGATCCCAACGCATCCTTCAAAACCGAGTTCAACGATGACAGGCTCCCCTCGTCCGCCATCATCCCTTCGTCCTTGACACCGCCGCCCTCCTCCCAGGTGCCCTCCCACGCCCGAAATGGCGTGCTACCCAGCGCCTACATCGGCTCCCATCGATCCACCCTCTTCTCTCCCCCGGCAACCGGGCTCGCCACTTTCCGACCGGCAGAGGCTGCCCTGGCCACCGACTATGTGCCGCCCGCCCCTCAGCAGGTCCTCGAGGCGACCGCCGACGAGCTGCGCGCCATGGTGCAGACCTGCATCGCCGAGCAGGCCAAGCTCAAGATGGAGGCAGCGCACCACAAGCTGCAGTACAATCTGTTGAGCTTGCAGGCCGACGAAGACTCCAAGCGGGCCGAAGTCGAGTTTGAGATGATGAGACGTGAGGTGGACGCCCTGAGGACTGCCGAGTACTCTCAACACGCACGACGGGAGCTCAGTGCTGCTACGGAGTCTGCACAGCTCAAATACCTGCAGATGAAGACCATGTACGAGGACGCCGTCGAGGAGAACCGCGCACTCAACCGAAGATTCAAGATGGCCAAGAAGCTGGTCTCGCAGAAGGAGGAGGAGATCGCGAGCCTGGCCGAGGAGAGGGACATGCTGCTGAACCGCATTCGTGAGAACAGGGAGCACTTTACCATGCTCTGCAACCCAGGCGGCATGTTCCACGGGGCTGTCACACCGACCAAGGCGACGCAATCCGTCTCGACCCCTCAGCAGGTGCGAGTGCCAGCACGACAGACGCCAAAGACGATGCCTGATGTTCGGACGGACCCCGCTCCAGGCCAGGAATCCATGGCTGCTCTGCTCCAAGCGCTTAGCCAGGATAACAACAGCGCTCCATCGACGCCTATTGCTGCGGCTCGTCCGGTTCCACGTCTTTCATCGAAGCACACCCGCAACGCCCAGTCTCTCTCCTCACTGCCCACGACACCCGGACAGAAGCCCCGCGGCGATCATGTCAGGCTCTTACCCTCGGTCGACCTCGTGCCCCAGACTGAGCCGCCTGCGCGCTACTCGAACAGGCAATTCGCACCGCCCTCGCCAACCCCGCGCCGCGAGCGCACCTACAAAAGCCGCGAGAGCACAATCTCCGTCGTGGACGACAATGAAGAGCTCGCTAGACAAGCTCTCGAATCAGTAGCCAAGTCTGCATCCTTCCTCTCGCAAGCGTCGCGCGGATCACAGCGCGGCCCCCGAAGACCGCTGCCGAACAACGATGAAGAGGATGAGGAGGCATTCGCGAGCCAGGCGAGCAAGGCGGCGTCGGAGATGCTGCGCAGGGACCCGCGAGAGAGCTTCGAGATTGCACGGGAGGCGCGAAGCGGGACGCCCGCGGCGGCTGAAAAGGGCGCGAGGCTGCAGGCGAAGCTGCTATCGGGCACCACGAAGACTGGAGCGGAGAAGAGGAAGTTCAGCGGAGGGGTTGCGCCGCCGGAGGATCTGAGGCAGATGCAGGCACAGGCGAGTCCGCCGAAGAAGCTGCGCGTCAGCACGCAGGCTGGCGATGGCTCGAGTGTCGGTTTGGGAATCCAGTACGGGCAGCAATAGCAGGGCACCTCTGTTGTGTCGCTGCAACACGACACGACTATTTGACATTTTTGTATATTTGACGACTGACATGACACTGGAAAAGGAGTTTGGATGGTTAGCTTGGGAGCGACAGACTAGGAGCGTCAGTTCATCGCTGGTTTGGGTACCTTACCTTAAGGTATGGTAGCAGAGCAACAAGTAAGTTTGCCACGGAGAAGATCAAATGGAATGATTACGCCTCAATTTAGATGCTCAAAACTGCCGTTCCACGTGATACTCCCGTTCTGCAACATGTCATCGTTTGAGGAACCCTCCAGCGTCGATCTCGAGGAAGATCCGCGTCAGCTATGAGTTACACATCACGAAGCTTGCCAGAGCCAGCCTTTTCCGTGTTAGGAACGAACATCACTGTCACGTGTCTCGACATGGCTTCATCCAAAGGAGAATAACGGTTAGCAAGGCTGACTTTGAACGCCCGCACACCGCACTAACCAGGGCCAGGCGCTTGACTAGACTGACTCGAGCTGCCGACGTTGCAGGTTCTTCTCCTCATTCTGCTCCTCAAGATCCGGGATCGATTCCCCGCCCCGCCACCATAGTCCGTTGGATCTCCTCAAGGTTTCGATCCCAGTCTCCCAGTCTCCCAGTCTTCGGCATCCCCCATCACTACGAGTCAGTTCCCGGAGTCCCCTCCGCAGCTTCACTGCATCCTCTTTAAGCCTGCACGTTTCCTGCCACCCTCTTGGCTGCTGCTGGAAACCTTTGACGCGGTATCTACTGTGGGTTGCATGTACGAGCAGTTGTTCGAAGCCGGATTCCCTTCGACTGACTCTTATCCGACGGCCTTCTATTTTCCCTTGTGTCCAAGGTCCAAGGTCCAAGATCCAAGGTCCTAGTGTCCGAGTCCGGTATACACCCTTGTGTGTCCGACAGAGTCATTGGCATCTGCCACCTCGACAAATGACCCCCTCGCCATGACCGAGAGTGCGTCGGCTGCCAAACGGCGACAGCGCCGTATCCCGGATGAGTTCCGGAAAAGAAACGCCCAGAGCTGCGATCTCTGCAGAAAGGTATGTCTGACAGGTGCGTTGCATGCTGCACAGCCCCCCCCCCCCCCCTTCAGTTCAAGAAATCTGAGATTGACGATCATCAGCGGAGATGTCGTTGTGTGCCTGCACCAGATGGAAAGGGGTGCGTAGCTTGCCACGAGCATAATGTGACGTGCGCTTTCACGACGCCGCGAAAGACGCGATTCTACGGGAGCGTGGACGACTTGAGCGATCGGTATGCTTGGCGAATGCTTGCTTCTCTGGGACCACATGCTGATGGAGAGGCAGATATCGATGTCTTGATGCTATTGTCAGAGGGGCCTTTCCCAATGACTCGACCTCGACGTCGGCGGATCTCATTCAGCTCGGCAGACGCATGGGCTACGCTATGCCTGATTTCTCCCAGCCTCGGAGACGGAGCGTCAAGATTGAGGATCTCGTGCGTGCCCCGGACGCTCCGGGATCGTCACGGCATAACTCGATTGCCGAGTCGCGGATCTCCGGGTCGGAGATGGGGACCGGGTCCACGGCGCCAAGTGATGTCGGTACGGATGATGCTGCTGCTTCTGGAGCCGACGATGCTCACCTGTCGCTGATCAGGGACACCTCTGGCAACGAACACTACATTGGTCCTTCTGGGACGCTCAACTTCCTGAGCCAGCTGAGGAGGCTGATGGTCAGCAACCAGGGCACGCCTGAGGCGCAGCCCGAGGTCGTCAACAAGTTCACCCAGGACGACACGGCGCAGGCTCTCGAAGCGGACGACTCGCCTGAGGCGCCCGAGGTGCAAGAGGTGGCAATGCAGGCAGACGGACCTCAAGACGGGCCATCGCCGGCATCCGTGACGTCCATCGCAAAGGACTTTACGCGCATGCCGGCCGTGGACCTCGACGAGACGCTGCGCGGTCTGCCGCCCGATGAAACGCTCAAGCTGCTCGTCCAGTCTTACTTCAAGAACGTCCACGATGACTATCCCCTTTTCCACAGGGCTACTTTCGAAGACGAATACGAGCTCTACATCGTCCAGGCCAGGCGCAGGCTGCACATCCCCACGCAGAACCGTCCTGTTCCCGACTGGGGCTGGATGGGATGTCTGCACATGATCATCGTCTTTGGCTCCATTGCCAGCCCAGACATAGCCGGCATAGACCACTCTCAGCTCCGAAGGCGATCAGTCGCCGCCTCGCGCACGCTTCTGCCGCAGTTCATCTCAAAGTGCACCCTCTCCAACGTCCGCGTCCTAGTCCTGTTGTCTCTGTTCCTGCACAACAACAACGAGCGCAACGCGGCGTGGAACCTGGTGGGCACGGCGACGAGGATATCGTTCGCCCTGGGTCTGCACCGGAGCGACATGAGCGCCTCGTTCCGGCCGCTCGAGCGCGAGGTGCGAAAATGGGTGTTCTGCACGCTCTACTCTTTCGAGCAGTTCCTCGCTTCGAGTCTCGGTCGGCCAAGCGGGCTGCAGGAGATGGACGTCGAGATCGTCCCGCCGCGCGAGGGGTTCCTTGACGGCGGCAGCGGGACGGACGCAAAGCTGGTCTTCCTGTCGCTGAAGCTGCAGGCTGTCCTTGCGCGCACGCGGTTCGCGTATGCGAGGCAGAGAAGGCCGGATGCGGACTTGCAGGATGCGGTCTCGAAGCCGAGCGTTGTCGATATCCTTCGCTCCCTGGACGCGTGGAAGCGCGACGTCAGGGAGAACGCGAGCTTCAACATGCCGACGATCAAGACGCGGGTGCCTCTTGGCGGGAACGCGGCCGGCGACGCCGATGCCATGGATTTCGAAGAGCTAAAGGTTACGCTGTCGTGGAAGACGAGGTCGCAGCTCCGCGCCGTGCTGATGCTGCACGTGCAGTACCACTACATCGCCATTGTCGCGACTCGTCCCGTTCTCCTGCGCGAGATCGCCGCCGCGAGGAAGAGTCTGCGCGATGGCGAGGCCGTGGTCGCCATGTCGGCTGTGGCGGACGCGTGTCTGCACCACGCTGTGCAGCTGACGTACATGGTCCTTTTCCTCGACGGGTTCCAGCTGGTGAACGGGCTGTCTGGGCTGGATGTGTTCTACGCCTACTGCGCTGCCATGGTGCTCATCCTGCGACTGCTGCGACGGCCGCCTTGTGGTGGAAGCGCCGAGGTTTCGGACGACCAGGAGGGGCTGGTTCAAAACGTCATCCGGGATCTGGTGCTCAAGTCCCAGGCTGTCCTCAACAAGACGAACAAGAGCAGCTCGATGAAGCGGTTTGCCTCCGTTGTCGATGCGTTTGCCGAATGTACGAGCCAGACGGGACAGCAGAGGGGTGTCGAACGGACGCTGCCGGGTGGCACTTGGCCGAGGGATTTCCCTGTTGCCGGTTCTGCGCCTGCGCATTCTGCACCTCTTGATTCAGGCCCCTTTTCGTATCCGATGATGGGGTCAGGGGTCATGGGGGTGCCGCCCGAGCACGCCATGTCGATGGCTGGGCCGGTGAGCTTTGGGCCGGTGACGACGTATGGGGCGCCCAATGTGCATCTTGACGATGGGGGGTTCTATTTCCATCCTTTCAATGGGAGCGAGACTGCGGCGCCTCCGGAGTGGGGGGATATGGAGATGGTCATGGCCGGGTATGGGATGCCGCCGCGGTGATAGCAAGGCACGGGGTGGCAGGTCTTGATAGGATATCTGACGATATATCGCAAAAGGCTTCGCTCAACTGATGAAACTATTTGACGAGGGTCAACAGCACCTCGATTATTCATGTATGCAATAGCATTGTGAATACAAATACTCAAGTCACTACAGAGTGTATCTGAAATCGGGATGTTTCTCTCCCAGCTTCCTTACCTCGTCCTCCGGCAAATCCCACCGATAATCCCGCTCTCCCTTCTCCCGAGCCCGATTCTCCTTCTTACAGCAAACCCACATGGCGACAGCCGTTAAGATGCCCACGACCTGAAATGCAATACACGTACTAATGCCCGCCACGTACTGTGGCCCGTCTTTGGCGGGAAACACCACGGCCGAGATGATGCCACCAAGCTGCCCGCAGCTAATGGCGAAGGCTGTTGCTGTGCCGCGCTTAACGTTGCCGACGACTTGGTTGACACTGTAAAGTTAGCATTAAATCTGAGGCATGGAATGGATCACTTACGTCCAAGCGATGACGAGCGGCTGGCATACGTAGATACCGACGGCCGCAAAATACAGACCCATGTACCGCAATCCTCCCTCCTTCAACACCATGACCAATATCAAGCCAAAGATGCTCACCCCAAACCCGCCGAGACAATACACTCCCCTTCGCTTCGTCCGGTCCGAGACCACGCCAACGATAACAGAAACGATACCCGACACAATCCTCACCGGCGCCGACAGCAGATTCGACTTCAACGCTCCCCACCCGAACGTCCGCAGAATAGTAGGCATGAAAACAGAAATGCTATACGCCGTAACACAAACAGCAAGATACAGCATCCCACCAGACAAGACCTTCCAGTCTCGCAGCGCGCAAAGCACACGGCGCACCGTCATGGGCTCATGTCCAGCCCCCTGCGCATCATCCTCCAACCTCCGCAGCCAGACCTCCTTCTCCTCCTCCGTGAGAAACGTCTCCATGTGCGGGAAATCCGGCACGTACAACAGCGCCAGCACAGCAGCAGCACACGTCATGCCGCCCTCGAGCCAGAAAATCCACCGCCACCCAGACGCCCCTTGCACGCCGTCCAGGGACCCCAGCCCCGCGCCGAGGAGGCCCGAGACGGAGCCGGCGATGTCGTTGGCGAGAAGGAAGAGGGCTGTGCGTGTGAGGAGGGCGTGGCGCGGGTACCAGGTTGCCAGGAGGAAGAGGCAGCCTGGGAACATGCCTGCTTCGAAGACGCCTAGGAGGACGCGCGCTGCGACGAGGTGGGAGAAGCGCGTGGAGAAGCCGGAGAGGGTTATCGTCACTGGGGGTGTTAGGTTGGTCTTTTGAGAAGGGGACGTGGGACTTACACCCCCAGAGGAAGATGAGGGAGGCGATGTAGTAGCGCGGCTTCAGCCGGTTGAGGAGCATGTTGGACGGGATCTCAAGCAGCATGTAGGGGATGTAGAAGACGAGGACAGCGAGGTTGTAGTCGTACCCCGACATGTTGAGGTCGGCCTCGAGGTGCCAGAGCCGGGCGTTACCAATGTTGACGCGGTCGAGGAAGGTGATGGTGTAGAGGAGGATGAACAGCGGGAGGATGCGTAGGTCGATTTTGCGCGTGAGCTTGCGGAGGGCCACTGTGTTTACGTCCGCGACTGAGTGCCCTGTCTCTACTGCCGGGCCTGGGGCTGCGATGGGAGGGGAGGGGCTCCGTGGTTTGGACATGATGAATGGTGCAATGATGCAATGACGATAGCGGCATGCCGGTGCTGGACGCTGGTGATGTTGTCGTTCGCCTTTTGAAGGCATCCCCTGCCCTTAAAGTCACAACTCGCCTCTGCCAACCAGCTGATTGAGTTTGGCCGGTCAACTCAACATGATGATCTTGGCCGTGGTGTCAGGACTAGCGCTTCGGAGATGCTGATCTGGGGCTGTAAATCCCGGGGATCCGGCGCCCGCTGCGTTTGGCGTGGTGATTGAATCATTGAATGGCGCGCGGAAGATGCCTGAACGTCGCTCAGGGCCATTCACATTGGATTTCACAGCGATGTGATGGACCTAGCGGTGCTGATCTTCAGCTCGCACGTGTAAATCATCGTTGCTTGGGCTCTTCTCCTCCGGCTGCCGTGCGCCGCAGAGTCATGGAAGAGGACTAGAGCTAAGCCGTTGGCGTGCCTCGCAAGCTTCGCTCTTTCAGGTCCAGGGACGAATGGCTGTCATGACGTTTGGCGGGCGCCGGAGGATGTGCCTCTGGCGTTGAGTGGCTTGAGTGGTAGATTGGGCTGACAGATGTAAGGCAGCTTGCTGATCACGGAATATTCCTGAGTTTTGTCAATGCCAAGCGAGGCAGACGATCGACAAGGAGTGATACGTATTTGTTGTATTGGATCTACCTAGCAGACAGTTCATAGATCACCAGGCTTCGTAAGGCTGGAGGCATCCCGCCACCGCGATCGCACCGCATCCTGCAAGTGTGAGCGCCAGACCCATAAGCCTCCTACTGGGTAATGATCAACACAAACGACTCCATCAGAGACGCAGAGGGCCGCGAGCGACCAGTCCCGTAACCCAAACACACCCAAGTCAAAACGCCAATCACAACAGGAAGGGTATCGCAAAAAGTTGTACAAGCGCTGAAAACGCCAACGACAAGCATGGGACGACGCCGTCGTAATACATGGCTGTCAGGTCATGTCTCGTCGTGCGACATCGGCATCGCGTGGTGTGGTGTGTGGTGTGTGGTGTATGGTGTGTGGTGTGGTTTTCGGTGAGCAGAGATTTGGTGGTGGAGAGCCTGATCTCGGGAATAACCGGGTTTTGTGACTTTCGGCTGAGTCATCAACGGCTGGCATCGGGACTTGTGTCTCTGCTGGTTGCACCGAACATTTTTCGTGCATCGTGAGGCTCAAGCTGAGAACGTAGAGATTGGTCCTCGATGGTTTGCCTTCACCTTAGAGGCAAGTAGTGCACTCGTGGTGACCGCAGGAGGGGCAGGAGTTGCTGATGACAATCATGCTTCCGCACTTGCAGCAGGAAGGGCAGCCCATTTTGACGGTTTTGGTGGTTGGTGTTGGTGGTGAAGTTAGCTGCTTGGTTTAAGATGAGCCTGAAGCTGGATGTTGTTTGTCGGTTGCTTTGCGAAGTTGTGGCCTGGAAGAGTTTGAGATGGGAGTCGATGGTAATGAAGCAAGAGAAGACCATGAAGCCAGACAAAGGGGACCACCAGTCTTATACTTCTCAGACGCAACCACCAACACAACACCAAGCCAGAAGAAAGGCCGAAATCTAAGGCAGCCGGGTCAGGCCGGGAGCAGCGCCGCAATGCGTGGCGAATGACAGCGCATCCAATCCAGCGAGCTTAAAACCCTCATGGAGATCATCTACGTCGGGCGGGCTGGGGGAGGGCTCAGACGCAGACGAGAGGGGCATCCCTGGCGTCGAACGCCAGAAAAAGAGAGGGCGAAACACATGCGGATTGTGCATCTCTGGCTGGCGGACGTCATTTTCGTTACCCTCACAGTTCAGGTAATCCAGGGAATGCGGTAGCTAGGCGCTTGCGCACGAGGGTCCTGGGGGGGTTCCATCTTTTTTTTGTGTCTATTTCCCATGCAAGACCGGATGGTTGGGTATTGCGAGACGCCGCATTGGACAGACGGCATGCCAGGGGGGCCTCTTCCCCCACGTCCCTTGGCCTGCTTGGCCTTACTGCCGATGGATGGAGACCCCAGGCTAATTATAAGGCAATAATAAGGGTGCAGGATGCAGGTCTGTGCAGTCGCGGAAAAGCGTACAGGTGTGGATGAGCTGGGCGAGTCGGGTTTGACCAAGCTGACGGCGCGGCTGGCGGCCAGCAAGCCAAGCAGCCAAGATGAATGTGAAGGTGGACGCATCGGGGGGCTGATTGGCGGATGGGTGACGCGCTTCGTGAAGCTCCTGAGGGGTAAAATCGTGGAGTAGCGCGAATCATCGTGCTGATGGGTGTGACATGTCGTGGCGGAGGCTGAGGGACCGCGACATGGGCATCATTTTGGCGATCGCTGGATGGAGATGCGCAGTGGCAAGCTGCCGACTTGATGATCGGGCATTCAGACCCTGAGTCGCATGCCGTCGTTTATTGCAATCGTTGTGATCCATCCTACTTCTCCCGCTGAACCGACCGAAGGACTCGCACGGATGGAGGAGATGGGGCAGACTCTACGCCAGACGGCGAGAGCAACTAGCTTTGGAGCTTCAGAATCTAGCGTCGAGCGTTGAGAGGTAGCTTGCGGGGATGTGCGGGGTGGATGGTTTCGGCTGCGTTCGATGGGGTTGCATGAAGATGATGGATGCGTACGACTCGGATTTGATCGGACGGCCGTTGGAATGTGTCGATGCTGGCGACGTCGTTGTTGGATTCTCTGTGTTGGCTGGCGATTCCAGATGCATCATGGAAATGGGAACGATTCGACGTGGGAAAGAGCCAATGAGAGGCAGACATGGCCAGCAGTTGTTAGTCATCCATGTTGGTCACTATCTATCTAGGTACCTAGGTACCTACCTTAGGTAGGAAGGTTGAGACAAAATCATGTGACTCGAGACTAGCGGTGGTCCAAGCGCTCTGCCCCCGCATCTGACCGTCCGTCCAGTCCCCACCCTCTCTCGCTCTCTCTCTTCCTCGTCTCTCCTCCTTCGATCAACGCCCCAGGCAGAAGGACCCTTGCCCTCACCAGGCTGCATCTGGATCCCTTGGCTGCCTAACAAGCTGCCTAGCACACTAGCCTAGCTGACTAGACACCACCATCAGGACCATCGAGTGCCATCCATCGAACACGGATTGTCGGCAATTCGAACGGTGTTTGCTCCTTTGGCATTTGCCTTTTTTCTTGCTCGCGCCAAAGACAGAGTCAACCACCAGCACTGCCTCGCGCCATCACCTCTACGCCTTCGTCTAAATCCGACGATACCCATACCCTTGTCCTCTCTTCGCCCATCAGTGGGGATACCCCGGGCTTCAATGCTTCATCTGGTCCCTGGATCTTCACTTCCTTGGTTAACTTGCAGCCTCGCCGTCTTCGACCATGCAGCGTGCCACCATGCTTCGAAAGGGGTCCCACACACGATCCGAAACAATGACGTACCAGTTCGACCGCAGGATCCAGGATGGATCATGAACATGCGCATGACATGGCCAGCAGGCTGAAGGCACTTGATCCCAGCGGATGACGCCGTCGGCCATACTCCACGCTGCCGCCGCACACGAGGAGTAAGAGCACCGGCTAGCTGCCTTCGTCTGTGCTGAACAACCGCTCGTCGGAGGGCCTGAGTCACCACCACTACTGTTCCTGCTGCCTTCCCCGAGACCAAATACAGCTCGCCGGCCTCACCACCTACCTGGCCGACCACCCATCCCAGCCCCCAGGAAGGCTGCCAACCCGGGTCGCTCGGTCCCCCAGGCCACACAGCACGCTGAGGTGGATGGGGCGAGGGAACCCAACAGGGGGGTCAGGCAGACCACTGGGCCCGCTACAGGGCTGACGTGCGCCGCTAGGCTGCGACAGGCTCTCAACGAGGCACCTATCGAGGATGAGAGCACCAGCACAACAGGTGGCAGATACGCCAAGACCCCTCAGCCGTGAAGCCACGCCTCCAGGACTCAACACCAGAGCAGGCATCCGTCTCGAGGAGTCCTCAGCTCCTTTGCAACCGTAGAGCCACCATACACCATCTTGTCCCAGTCTCGCTCTTATTGGCCAGCGTCTCGCGCAGCCGGGTGTGTTATTGTCCCGGACCTGTCAGCCTGATAGGCCGCAGTGAGGCCTCGATGAGGGAAAATGAGTGTTCATCGTGAGCGAGTACATCTAGAGAGCCTCTCTCTTCTCGACGCTCAAACTTTGACCTCTGATTTGTTTTGACTACCTGAGCCCGCACTTCACCTTTTGACGAAATACCCTGTTGCCATGACATTGGTGAGTTTGAATGCTCGCCAAGGTCGCTCTCTCGAATTAATCATCTACTGACGATATCAGCTGCAAACATTCTCCCGCCTCGCGGCGCGTTCGTCCTCCTCGAGGACGAGCAGTAATCCGTCGGCAACTCCCGACTCATCCTCGGTTGATGACACCATGTCGGTCCTGAGTGAGCCTGCAACTCTGGTCCAACACGATATAGAAGACTTGACCCTCTCGGTGCACCCACTGGCATCGCAGAATGGCGTACTGGTAAAAGTCGAGCCACCTACAGCCCCACGAGAAACCATCAAGCCCGGAAAGCGTATTCCCCGCGCCCCCTGCGATATCGTCCTGGTCATCGACGTCTCTGGAAGCATGCACGACGGTGCTCCAGCGCCTGTTGTTCCCGGTGAAAAGAATGAGAACACTGGCCTGTCCATTCTGGACCTCACGAAGCACGCGGCACGGACTATTCTCGAGACTCTAGACGAGCGTGATCGTCTCGGTATAGTGACTTTTACTACGAATGCCGAAGTCATTCTGCCTCTGAACGAGATGGATGCCAAGAGCAAGCTTGTCGCAAAGAACAAGATCGAAAGCCTGCAGCCCCTGCATGGGACCAACATGTGGCACGGCATCACCGAGGGCATCAAGCTGTTTGGCGAGAGTGATTCCTCTTCAGGACGAGTACCTGCCATGATGGTTCTAACCGATGGAATGCCCAACACAGGGTGCGTTTTTTCAGCTGAACTTGAACGATCGGCGCTGTTCTAACAACATTGACTAGGTGTCCACGGCTGGGTTACATTCCCAAGATCCGAGCCATGGGTGAACTCCCGGCCACCATTCACACTTTTGGCTTTGGATACCATATTCGCTCCGGCCTGCTCAAGTCCATTGCCGAGATTGGCGGAGGCAACTATGCTTTCATCCCCGATGCTGGCATGATTGTGAGTCATGATTCCTGCCTGATGATTGCCACCACTAATGCATCGCCACAGGGCACAGTCTTTGTCCACGCGGTTGCTAATCTACAGTCAACATATGCAAACCGAGCCACATTGACGCTGACGTACCCTTCTGAGCTGGCCTTAGAGGAGACGGTCGGTGACACTGTTGACAAGCAGGCACCAATCGTCCTTTCTGACTACCAGACTCCGACATCGCAACTGACCATTGCCCTCGGCAACGTTCAGTATGGACAGTCCCGGGACATCTACCTTCGCACCTCGCCTGCTGCCTGGAGCAAGCTTCTGGAAAATGACAAAGCTCCAACAGTCAAGGCCACGCTCGCCTACTCTCACATGACCGGCGCAGTCTACACTGAAAGCGTGGAACGCACCATCACGGACCCGACTACACTTACTGATGCCGAAGTCGCCTACCACCAGTCTCGATCTCAAATCTGCGCCTTCTTGTCGTCTTTGTTCCCCATTACGAACGACGAAGAAAGTCAGCAAAACGGCGAACACCAGCACGTTTTTAAGACTCATGACAAGAAAGCCGTCTTACAAGACCTCATCGACAAACTTCCGGCCCATCGACACGCCGACCCTAAAAACGAATCCCTTGTGCAAGACCTCTCGGGGCCAGCGCCCAAGGGTCAGATCTCTCTTGCCATCACGAACACCGAATACTACCGCAAGTGGGGCATCCACTATCTGCCCTCGATTCTCAACGCCCACACACGCCAGATCTGTAACTCGTTCAAAGATCCCGGCCCGCTCCAGTACAGCGCTCATAGTCCGCTATTCATCGCCTGCCGCAAGGCTCTCGACGACGCCTTCGACAATATCCCTCCCCCAAAGCCGAGCAGACATAGGGTGGGCACATACAACAGCGCACCCGTCAGCATGAGACGCTATCACAGCTCGTCCAACCCGTGCTTCGCCGGCTCGACCCCGGTGCTGCTGGCTTCCGGACGCAGCGTGCCCATTCGAAAGCTGAGGCACGGCGTCAAAGTGCTCACGCCGCGGGGTCCGAGGCGGGTCGCCGTGGTGCTGGTCACGCCTGTTCGCAGGGAGGTCATGTGCCGCGTGGGGGGGCTCGTCGTCACGCCCTGGCACCCTCTGTCGACGGATGCGAAGAGCTGGAGTTTCCCCGCGCAGATGGCCGAGTCGGCAGTCCGGTATACGGGATGTATCTACTCTGTGGTGCTGCAGCCTGACCGTGACCCGGCCGCGCACGCACTTCGCGTTGGGGAGCGCTGGGGCGTGTCGCTGGGGCACGGGGTGACGGTTGGAGGCGACTTTCGAGCGCATAAGTTCTTCGGTGACTACAGGGCGGTCGCGAAGAGCTTGAAGGGACTTGGCATCAGGAAGGGTGGAATTGTGCTCGGTGGTGGGACGCAGCGGGATGAGAAGACCGGGCTCGTGAGTGGATTCCGACGCGCGACGATGAGGCTGCCGACGACTGAGGCCGAGCTGGCAAGCATGTGCAAGGTTTGAAGCCAGAAGACGGAGGCATTGACCGCATGGACGATACCCTTTGCTGCTCCATTAGCCACCAGATTAGCTAGATAAATAATTCCACTCCATAGGCCATGGTCCTTACACGTCGACGCTGCCGTTTGGCGACGACCCTGCCCAGCTCGTGATGGTTGGTCATATGCAAGCAACCCTGTCAGGATTTATTTCGGTAATTATACTTTTTGGCTGGACCATCCCTCGCTGTAGGATCACATCAGCACTAACTCAATCAAGCACGATCATCATGACGGTATCACCTCGAAACACAAGATTCTTAAGCGCCAAGCTCCCATTTCTCACCTCAAATCGCACTCACCATCAAACGTCACTCCTCCCTTCTGCCAACTCGCAACCAGCAGCAACAATGACAGCCTACGCAACAACGGATCTCCTCCTCGCCAACCTCTCCCCCTCCACTCCCCTCCGCCCAATCCTCACCCGCCTCAACGCAGACAACTCCTGGATGATCTCCCTGCCGCGCCCCTCCGGGCCAGGAAAAGCATACTACCACATCCTCCAAGACCTCTGGCTCGGCGGCGCCCTGACAGAATGGCCCTATACGTCCTTCCTCTTGCGAATCGTGCGCCGGCAGAAGGGGCGGTTCGACGACGTGGCGGACATCGGACGGCTCATCGCTGACATTGAGCGGGCGGCTGGGTCAGAGTATACAGCGCAAGAGGGGCTGGGCGTGGATGCGATCCTGGTGTCGCATCTTAACATCGACCACTGTCATCGGGAGACGCTGGAGAGGTTTCCCAGGGAGACGGCCGTGCTGGTTGTCAAGGATGCGGCGCCGCTTGTGAGGGGGTGGGGGCATTTCGAGACGGTGGTTGAAGTGCCGGATCTGGAGCCGGGGGCCGAGGGGTGGCCTGGTGCCGTGGGGGGGTCGGCGCCGGAGTGGTTGGGGGTTTTCCGGGTGCCGGATCGGGAGTCGATGTATCCGCATATTCATCATGGGGTTGTCTTCTCGTGGGGTGGAGAGGCGTTGCTTTATTCGCCGCATGGGCTGGATAAGGAGAAGATGGAGCATGCGGCGAGGGTTGCGCCGGAGGGGATGGAGTGGCTTGCGTTGATTCATGGGCTTGATGAGTTGGGGACGGGCCAGGCGACTGGAAGGGGGGTTATGGGGGGGTTGGCAATCTCAGAGGCGACGGGGATGAAGTATTGGACTAGGACGCATGATGGCGAGCAGCTTTATTCGGGGTTCATCAGTTGGCTGCTCCGGTTCAAGGGGTGGACGTTCGAGGAGGGAGTGGCAGAGATGGGGAGGCAGGGGATGAAGATGGAGAAGCTGCCGGAGTTCTATGAGATTGAGAATGGAGGAGCCCTGGTGTTGGTCTAAGTGGGTGGTCAATATGATACCTGATGAGCTGCTTAGACCTGGGTATGAAATGCCCGCCAAAGAAGTGATACAACAGACTGGCATAAAGAAGGCTTGAAGCAAAACAGTCAACTTCGGCAGAGACACATGTTTGCGAAAGCTGCGGAATGTCCCCATCTTGACGCCCATTGATTTGTCGTGCTCGAACATCAATGACACTTGTCAATCAAGCTGCTTGCGCCTCGATCGTTGACTGGAACTGGACGGCGATGGCTATTGTCTTTGCCAAAGCAGTCTGGTTCTTAGGCTCCAACGCTTCAACATCGACAGACAAGTCCTACGCTTTATGGGACATGGCCTACTTCTGTGCCGCTCCAGGGCAGCCGAGGGTCCCGATTGATCAACATTCAATTGTGCGATGAATCCGAACGGATAATGAACATCAACATGCAGCTGGACGGCCCTTTGCTTTGTACCAGTCTGCATACCTTTTCATCCTCAATCAAGCGAGCCACTAATACAGATTACGGCAAAATGAAGGGATCAATTATCTCGCCTCGCCGTCTTCTACGATGGCGACTAGGGCGGCCTACATGCGAGTCGGAAACATCTGTCGATTATATCTGCGTCTTCGAGGGCAAAACAGAAATGACGCCAACAAAGTCCGTCGACCGTTACATCGGGCAACAACACCATCCGGTGCCAAGTAGCGTTCTCTGGCTGCGGACTCTCATCATTCTGGTCTGTAGAGGCAGACATCCCATCGTGAAGCGCGCGAATGGGAGTCGTGTGATCTGCTCCGCCGCTAGATGACCGGCATTCGATGACCAAGATGGCCAAGGATCTGGGGAAACCGTTGCGCGTCCGGGGTTCACGACCAGGATGAGGGAGCGATCATCCTCCCCCGCCCTCCTCCGCCTTTCTCCCCTCCCCTCACGATGCCGGGCCGTTTCTTGCATATCGAGCTGTTCGGTTGACTCGATATGGAGTAATGCCGTCGATGATGTCGATATTCCCTCGCCTTTCCACGGCATCCCCCACCTCCGCCTTGCATTGACCTCAGCTACCCCTGAATTATCCGGAGCCGCCGTAGCGTCCAAGTAACCCTCCGTCTGCCTCACTGATGGCTGAAGCGACATCTCATGCATCATTCGGAGTACTGCCGACCGAATCATGTTGCTTTGGTCTGCTTCTGCCGCCTGAGCTGTCACTCATGGTACATCATGAAGCGGGGTGATGCACGAGGAAATTGATGGCATCGGCAGCTAGCTGCTAACCAAACGATCTCTCAAACTTTGCTTCAGAGGGTATAAAGATCCTATGCAACGCGCCATCTTCCACTACGACTCTGCACGGCCACGCCCTACCTTCTCCCGAGGCATCAGGATCAACTGAATCAAGATGGCGCCTCTCAAGCAAATGCTGCTGGCTCTTGCCTGTGTGACATCCTCAGTCGCATTTAACATCACCGTCGGCTCATCAGGTGGTAACGCCACCAGTGGCCATCAATATGGCTTCCTTCACGAGGTATGTCTCTTTCCTCTCCCTCTACTTGTCGCACATCAGCTCACGTCACCAGGATATTAACAACTCCGGCGACGGCGGCATCTACGCCGAGCTCATTCGCAACCGAGCCTTCCAGTTCAGCGACCGCTACCCCGTCAGCCTCGACGCCTGGCACTCTTTCAACGATGCCGATCTGAAGCTGAGCAACCTCAGCGAGCCTCTCTCTGACGTCCTCCCCGTGTCCGTGAACGTGGCAGCCGGCAGCTCCTCGGGTGCCGTCGGCATCTCCAACGATGGTTACTGGGGCATGGACGTCAAGAAGCAGAAGTACACCGGCTCCTTCTGGGTCCGCGGCTCCTACGAGGGTAAATTCACCGCCTCGCTGCGGTCAGACCTCAACGATGATGTCTTTGGTTCGGTGGACATTGCGTCAGGGGCTGTTGCTGATGACTGGGTTGAGCATGAGTTTGAGCTCGTGCCGACTGTTGATGCGCCGAACAGCAACAACACGTTCACTCTGACGTTTGATCCCGAGGTGCGTCGATTTGCATGACTTTTCTTCCCCTCAACACTGACCTGACACTACTTCAGGGCGCTGCAGACGGCTCGCTGGACTTCAACTTGATCAGCTTGTTCCCTCCCACGTACAAGAACCGCAAGAATGGCCTTCGCGTCGATATTGCCGAGTCCCTTGCTGGACTTCACCCTGTAAGACCACCCTTCTTTGTTTTAGTTCCACTGCTGACATTCATTGCAGTCTCTTCTTCGCTTCCCCGGTGGCAACATGCTCGAGGGCAACACCAACAAGACGTGGTGGGACTGGAAGGAGACGCTTGGCCCTCTTCGCTACCGTCCCGGTTTCCCTGGTGTTTGGGGATACCAGCAGACTCACGGTCTGGGTCTTCTGGAGTATCTCCAGTGGGCTGAGGACATGAACCTCGAAGTTGGTGAGTAGATCTCGTCAGCCTGAGAAAATCACCTACTGACACTTCTCAGTCGTCGGCGTCTGGGCTGGACTTGCTCTGAACGGCGACATCACGCCCAAGGACAAGCTTCAACCTTTCATCGATGATGCTTTCGACCAGATCGAGTTTATTCGCGGCCCTGCCGACTCCAAATGGGGTGCCCGTCGCGCTGAGCTCGGCCATCCGGAGCCCTTTACGCTCGACTACGTCGAGATCGGCAACGAGGACTGGCTCGCTGGTGGTGCTGCCGGCTGGGAGTCCTACAAGGAATACCGATTCCCCATGTTCCTCGAGGCCATCAACGAGCGTTACCCCGACATCCAGGTCATCGCTTCAGGCGCCAGCTCAGACGGTCACGACATCCCATCGCCGGCCATCGGCGACTACCACCCCTACCGCGAGCCCGACGCGCTCGTCGAGGAGTTCGACCGCTTCGACAACGACGTCGGCCACATCGTCGGCGAGGTCGCAGCCACGCACCCTAACGGCGGCACCTCCTGGAGCGGCGGCCTCCACCCTTTCCCCTGGTGGATCGGCACCGTCGGCGAGGCCGTCTCCATGATCGGCTACGAGCGCAACGCCGACCGCATACCCGGCACCTTCTACGCACCCGTCCTCCGCAACATGAACCGCTGGCAGTGGGCCGTGACCCTCGTCCAGTTCGCCGCCGACTCGGCCCTCACCACGCGCTCCACGAGCTGGTACCTCTGGGAGCTGTTCGCCGCGCACCCCATGACCCAGACGCTGCCCGCCGAGGGCTCGCTCGACCCGCTGTTCTACGTCGCGGGCAGGAACGAGGATGCCGGGAGCTTCATCTGGAAGGGCGCCGTGTACAACACGACTGATAGCGCGGATGTGCCTGTCAAGGTTGGCTTTGAGGGTGTGGAGGCTGGCACTGCTGCTCTCCTGACGGTGCTGACGAACCCGAGCGGCGACCCGTACGCTTACAACGATCCTTTTACTCGCGAAAACGTTGTCGACAGCGAGGTGATTGATCTTGTGGCCAACGAGGATGGCGTCTTTGAGTTCGAGCTGCCTGAGCTGTCGATTGCTGTGCTTGACACGGATACGAAGCGGAAGCGCAAGAGGGGGCTGGGGAGGCATTGAGGTGCTGACCTTGGGTTGACGTGACGCTCAGATGTAGCCTTTTCAAATGTCAAGCTCATGATAGGAAGCACATATGTAACCATAGACCAGAAAACATGATGGTTTTGATCCACCACGTGACATCTTATCCCTCTTCAATCCGGCATTCTGGCTCGTCCACATGCGTGACCCAAAGAGCAATTGAGGATCGGTGCGACATTGATATCCGGCGCGAGACGTGTTCACACGCTTCCAAGCATGCCATCATTTCGTGATTATTCTCGACGAGACTGGATCATGACTTGGGCTTGGGGTAATCTGCATGTGCACGCGGATTGAAGACATCATGTGAGGTTTTGCTGTCTTTGGGGGGGCTCACATGCAGCTTCACCACTGGGTGTCATACGACGCGTGACAACCCGCCAAATGGGTGGTAAGTCCGCCCACAAAAGACCGTGTCAGCACTTCGCAACAAGTTTCCTGGTTTTAGGCCTCACGAAGTTGCTCTTCATTATTGCTCCAAATCGAAAATGAACAGCCTCGCACAATTCACCCTGCTTACTGTCCTCTCTCGAGGGCGGTTCCAGGGCTACGAAAATCAAATATGGAACGGGTCGAGAGCCTCACTACCAATCGTCTCGCCAGTGAGCTCCAACAATTTGCATGCCAGCGATCAAGTCGCCGGGGCCAGGGGTGGCAACTGGGAACGAAACAGCAACGGCACCAAAGTAGCCGGCCAGTCGGGCAAGGGAATCTCGGGCACACCTGGGCACAGTCAAAGCGAGGTAAATGACAGCAATGAGGCTGAGATCTACTTGAAGGGCGAGATGTATTCTGCCCTCCTACTGGCGCAGTCCTTCGCCATTCTAGGAGAGATTGGCCTGATCGCCTGCAGCGCCGTCGAGGAGACCGATGAAGGTGGATTCGAGAGCTGGAACAGGTGATACTCAGAGCTCTCGATAAATTCTTCCGACACACAGCTAACAGCAGCAGGCTGCTTGAGCTCTGCCTCTTGCCGCTTTTGATCTTCTTCAGTCTGTCAATGTCAACTTTGCTCATGCATCTTGTGGGCTGCCTCGGTGTTACAGTGCATCTGAGTATTCAAGCTGCGGGATCAATGTTTTCCACCTTCTGCGGAGTGGTGCTCCTCGCCGCTTCGGTGGGCTTGGCGGGAAACGAGGAAACCCGTGCCACGTTTGAAGGACTGGTTGGCCTGCTGAGCGGGTTCGGAGTTATTTGGTACTGTCTCTCTTGTGTCTTCATACAAACTCTGCGGTTCGAGGGGCCCTGCTGACTGAAATAGGACGCTTTTCATCGTCGGGTTCCTTCAGGCTAGCTGGGCCTGGCATAGACGAGACAGTCTGCAACAAGAGATCAGAGCATCTAGAGTGAGCAACAGGGGGTATGGTACCACTTCTGGAGGGCTTGCCATTGAGCAAGACGGACTTGACGACTTCCAGTAGCTTTATTGCATACCCTTCACAGTCAGCCCAACGTTGAACTTCTACTGCATTCGTTGGTACCTCCACGTCTTGGCCACTTGCGGCTGCCCCCGGCGGTGATAGGTACTGCGCAAGGATGGCAAGATGTGGCACGAGGAGCCACTAAGGCAGGGTCTTACCTTGGGTCTTGATGAATCCGTCATACCTTGCTCCCTTTTGTTGCTTTGCACGCGAGGCTCGCATCGCGGCACGGTCGGCAGCTTCAGAGTCCCGTTTGGTTCACTGTACTTATTCCGCCCTGTATTCGGCCAAAATAGGAAGGAAAACAAAGTCAGACCACAGAAGGAGGGCCCTAGTCGAGTATATGTTGTCATTCTTAAGATTCTCTCATGGAATTGAAGAACTTCCCCGCATCGGCGGCTTCGAGGTCCGCCCACCGGTCTCTGCGCCTCACTTTTGCAGCTCGGTTGCGTGCAGGATTTAGAACTCCACTCCGTCGAAATGTTCTACCTGAGGCTTCAGCGCGGAAATAGCCACGAGTGATATTCCGTCTTGTTGTCTTCGACTTGAAGCGCACGGACTGAAATATGCTGTCTCTGGGTAGATATCGGGGTCATGTTTGATACGACGCTGTAGCGGATGACGGTTTTATGTCTTCGGTGGATGACTAGAACTTTGATCGTAATTTCACCTTGTTCTTGAGTTTGACCCCTACTCCATTTCCGAACCTCAGTCGCTTCTCATCATGCAAGTAGGGTGGCGCGTAGTCATTGCCAAACGCATGTTGTGCCCGCTTTCGGCCGTGAGTGCTCCATGGCACGCAGCCAATGATAAGGCTGCAGTATTGTCCCTAAAGGGCTCTATCTTTCGAGGTTGTGTGAAGTCCCAATAAGAAAGTGGAACGTTCAAATTTAGGCCACCTGGGCTAGAATCACTGCACCCTTTTTACGGCTTTCAGTCGGATCACGGCACATGCATATCTCCACCTGTATGTGCTCCGGAGGCTGGATTAGAATCGAACAGGACAAACCTCCAGTCATGTGGCGTTGGAAACTCCATATTGGTGCTTAGGCTATGTTGACTGCGTACAGAATACTGCTTTAGTGTGCTGTAGCTGCGCCTTTCCTCACATTCCTGGTGTGGCCGCCTCCTCATCAACTGCGTCGAGGCCCGGAGCTCGGAGTATATTTCCGACTCTTTGATTATGTATCGTAAGAACAGAACGAACATGGACAGAAGAATATTGGTCACCTTGCATATTGATCCATGATGTGCTGTTATCCTAAGATTTGCGTCCAGGGTATTGTGCTGATGATCGTCATGTCAGCTCACGCTATAGTCTCTGTACTGCAGTATGATTTAGGGGCAGCGATGTTGAAGCGTTGCGGGTCTTAAGAAATGAAGTTACTTGGGCACTCTTTTTGTCAGGAGTCGACAGGAGAAAGAAGTCAGAGGATCATGGTTTGTAGCCAGGATGTTTCAGGAGCAGACCATTAGTATCGATGACATGCAGGACACACCCTCAGCGGACCTGCAAGAGAGCTCCGATATACCCACATCTCAAGCTTATAGGGCAATTCCAGCTGAGATCAGTCCACTCGGCCAATGTTTTCGAAACGTATGAAGACCCTGCAGGGAGGACGCATAGTCGACCTAATCTGGATCAATACGATGCTTCAAAGAACATATGTCGAGATGATACACGGAGTCATTGATTCCACAGCCGAATCGAGACAAAAGGGTAGTCTGAAAACAATGCAGTACGTTCAGCGAGTATAAAAGCATCATCGCACGACGACATTTCAACTTTACTTTCCATCCCTCGTTACTCACACTCAACTCAATTTCATACAAGCCTCAACTTTCAAAAGTCCATCTTCAACATGAAGTTCTCCCTCATCGCCACTTTTCTCTCCATCGGCGCCGTCATGGCTGCCCCTGCCGCCGAGGCCGATACCCAGGCCGCTTCTCTCGAGGAGAGAGCTGCTTGCGGCGCTGGCCAGTCTTGCCGCAGTGGCCACTGCTATAGCTTTGTCTGCGCGCCTCCCACGCCTTGCATTTGGGTTGGCCCCGGAAAGAAGTGCTAGATCAATCAACAGGTGCGTTCAAGATCGGCCTTTGACCTGGTTGAAGTACTCATAGTTTAGCTCAGTACCGTCCTCGGAGTGAAGTTGTCGTGGACACGCGGTGAACGTCAAAGCTTTAGGAAGAAAGCCTCTCGAAATGACGTTGGACTGAAAGGCTCGCCGATACAGAAGAGCTATTTCGGGATGTTGGAAGCGGCATTGGAGATTGAAGGTCCGGCGTACGACCTTCAATTCACGAAGCTGTAACGAGTGTCTCCAAATAGCAAATCGCCAAAATACCCCTTTTGTCGTGGCGACACAAGCTTTGACAGTGGATATCAAGAGACACAGCTGACGCGGGCCTCTTCGTCGATGACCACGAGAAGGATGATGATGATGACACCAGAAGCCCATCAAAGAAATATATGCTGGGTCAACTGAAGTACGAACACATGATCGAGAATATACTAGGAAGAGCTGGAACTCGGCTCTTCACGTTGCTAAGCCGAGCATCTATAAAGCTTTCGAGCAATGAAGTGGAAGAAAAGCATGGGAATTTGCCTTGCTGTCCGCATCAACCATGCGCGATGTCCCGGCTCAGGAACATTTGGCTTTCTGCGAAAAATCCTCAACCACTGACACGCGGTCTCCGGTAGCGGATCCTATGGCCAGGGGAGTCATTCCGCTTGGCCTTCGCTTGATACCTGTCAAGGACTGGGTCTGGTAGCGAGCGAAGGACGGGCAATGGGTCTGTTGGTAGGTAACTGTAGAGAAGTAGAATATTCGATGTCCCCATTCTCCTTTGTTTGGGCCCCCAGCCACATATATATACATGCTTTTGTTAGCGCTCGGCCCTCTCGCAGCTGGTAACCCCCAGGAGCCTGGCTGCTTCATGTCCGTGGTCCTGACAATCCCTGAACCTCAAATCAGCCCAGGTATTTTCCTTTGCCCAGAGTACGGCATTGGGCAGTGGGTGGAAGCTGATGGTGTATTCAACAAGAACCACGCGATGTTGCTCTCATTTTAGGGGGACCAGTGCTCACAGCACGGCACGTCGCCCGCTTTTGGCGACAAGTTCAGCGAAACTCACGCGTCTCTTAAGCAGAGCTATTCATGCTACGAATCTCGCGCTCTCGAGCCCCCAATCTTGAGCCACCTTTGGCTCTTCAGAACTGATGTCTCATGCTCCCCCAGGGCCGCTCACAAAGCAAATGTCAAGTGCTGCTGGTGGCAAAGGTCCTGACATGTGCTCAGCTACGACTGCCCCCGATGCTCTCTAAGCAGGCTGGCATTGAGGGTGTCTCTGTGAACGGTGCGGCTGTTTTCTTCCGGCCGAGGGGGCTGCAGCACTAGTGCTTCTCGAGGTTGTTATGAAAAGAACACGGCTGTCATGCTTCCATCAGGTGTTCACCCGCAGCTGCCGATGCAAGTGTTGCGAGAAAGCTGGGCATCTCGAAGCGTGATCCAAGTACGAGGCCGAGTTCGGGGGACAACATGAGTCCGGCCGCCGAACAGATCGATGTCAGGTTTAAGAGCGGCGCATCGGTCTCTTCGGGTCGCCGAGTATGATGCACCGCTCCCCCCTCAACAAGAACCAAGCACCTCAGCCCAACGCGCGTGACAAAGCGGAAGCGCGCAATCGAATGGCCCTGGGGATTGCCGCACGATGTCCAAGCCATGTCGAGAAGATCTTTTCTCGGCGAACCCCTTTTGCACCTTGGCGCGTTCATGAGAGGAAGGGGTATTGATTGCACTGACTAATTTCTTAGCCTGGGGACTAGGATGTCAACACGACCAGTTTGAACGGGGCCCGAGAAGTGCGGAGGTCCAGATCTACATTGCTGCCTTGACACATGTGCAGGTCCCTCTTGTCCTCGAATTTCAGGGGACAGTTTGTGCCGTGCTCCGTTTTGCGGGGTGTAGAGGTCAGGGAAATGACGCCCACAAAGGCCAACTTGAAAGTCCGACTGCCCGAGACAGGCTCGAGAAAGGATTCAATACCAGGACCCAAGCCTTATAGCTGACACGGCTTAGAAATCCGAATGCCTGGTTCTGTCTTGGTTCCCCTGACTGCATGTTTGATGAGGTAGCGTCAGCTGGCAGGCAATGTCACTCCGCTCTGCCGTGGACCGGACCTCCAAGTGTGGTAATCCAACTGTTCTATAAGTGTTTTTAGAATGACGAATT
This sequence comes from Verticillium nubilum, assembly GCA_002851675.1. Taxonomy (NCBI): domain Eukaryota; kingdom Fungi; phylum Ascomycota; class Sordariomycetes; order Glomerellales; family Plectosphaerellaceae; genus Verticillium; species Verticillium nubilum. The sequence continues at coordinate 260,762 of NMXI01000054.1, read as the reverse complement.
CACCTTGTCTCGGGCGATGTTATCGTCCTCTGAAGTCTCCGAATACGCATTGTTGATGCTCGAATTGGAACTGGAAATCCTAACAAGTAAGTACCTGAAATTCAGCCAACTTTACCCAGGAGAGGTGAGTTTAGGACATTACTCCAAACATAAAGTGAGCATCAGGTTTTCTCTTCCTCTTGTTCATCAAGGCGAATCTGTGAAGCAGGAGGTCCAATACGACTCCCTCGAAGCCCATCCGTCTGCTCGACAGTAGCTGATCGAACGTCAAGATTTGGCCGATGGCTGCGGACACTTGTCACCAGCTGTGAGGACACCTCTTGGCGACTTTCCATTCGGATCCGATGCGGGGGACTAATCTGTTCGCAATCGCATTCGCAATCGTGTGAAGCAAACACACCCACCCCTGTACGCCCTCAAGCCCCTCCAACCCAACCAAGCCTTTTCCTCGCATTACACGTAATGGCATCTCCATCAAAACAAGAAATCGGGAGAGCTGATGATATCGCCTGTGCCATGAAAACCAAATCCCAATGGTATGCACCGCATACGACTGTCAAGGCAGGATACCTCACACGACAAATCGGGGCTGTACGGTGTCGGCGAAGGGACTTTCTGTACGGGGGGAAGGGCAGCCGGGTGAACGCGCGTTGACGTTCTTCAGCCTGCTTGGCCGCTGGGGGAGGGTGCTGGCATATGTACGAAGGATTAGGTTGTCAGCAGTGAAGGTCACCTTTACGGGTGGCCCCGGCTGAATCGAAGGGGTCCCGAATACGCGGATTGGACAGCAGCGTAGCGTCAGCCTTGAGGGGGGGGGGGGGGACCGAAAGCGAGTCAGAGCCAAGGAGACGGAACACAACGGTCAGCTTGTCTCGCGTCAGCATGCAAAAGGCAATAACCGGCGGACTAGATCAGGTTCCGGATGGGTCCAACTCGTAGAAGCACAGGACCATCGGTAAAAATCATTGCCCATGGAGGGGTGTGTGTTGTCTCCGATCCAGAGCCTTGCTTCTTCGGCAGCGTCTCAGACCTCTCTGGCCAAAGAAACAACACTCTCCGGGCTGACTGAGATCTACCCCGTTTTTCTTGTCCGTGTCACGTCTACACCGGATGAGACCCGGAGTTTGAAGTGGTGTTCGGGAGACTGTAAAAGCCCGTCCGGCGAAGGGCATGTGGTATTGATAAGCTTACAACGTGGACTTTGAAAGGGGGTCGCGCGCCGTGGAAAAGGGATGATCGTCACTGTCAGGCCTGAGCCATCTGGACCGTCTGATTTTAAATCCGGTGCCAGGTTGACAGGTTCTTTCTGGTGGGTTTTGGGAATCTGGTGGGTTGGTGGGTTGGTGGGTTGGTGGGTGGGTGAGTGGGTGACGAGCGAGGCGATGCGCGGTGGGTTTGAGTCGTGTGCAAAAGCGCAAAAGCGCAGATCATCACGATCCCGAGAGATCGCGCGGAGGTGGCATGCCATCATCGGATTGTGGCCATCATCGCCCTTCAACTCTCTGAGAAGACGGGACGGATGCCGGCCTTCGGGTCGATCGAAGACCCCGAGGAAAGAGTGGAGACGGAAGTGATGTACTGTAGGTACCCAAGGCAGGTACCAAGTAAGCACAGGCTGAGTGGGGCAGGACCATGTCTAGACATTTGGATGGAGGGAATGGGAGGCCCGAACAATGGGGCGCGTGGCAGTGGCCCCACACTGACGGGAGACAACCTCGCTTGCGGCTCTGAACAATTTGCCCGCGCCTACCTTACCTACAGGGACTAGCAGGTACAAGTACAACCTGAGCCACAGGCCACAGGCTACAGTTTACAGTGGCTGCAGCGCCCTGTAGTGGGGGGCCTGGGGGATTCAACAGCTTAGGTAGGTTGTCACCTATGCATGTCGATACGTGCTCAACATGCTCACCACAACATGCTCAACTTGCTCATTGTCGCTCTCGTGGCGCTTCTTAGGTGCAGTGATACGTATTTCGCGATTGTCTTGAAGTTCGCATCTACCAACGAAACAACTGCCATGGCCAGACCACAGTCAAAACATCTCGAGCAAATGCACTCTCCCAGAAACCCTAGAAGCACAAGCCAGGCACCGACTGCACTGCACTCATTGCACTCACTGCACTCACTGCACTCACTGAACTCACTGCACTCACTCACTTCCCCTCGCCTGCCCCCCCGCCCCTATCAGCGGGACCAATCCGCCCGGGACCATGCTCTGCAGGGGCGATCCCCTAGGCCGGGCCTTCTCATTGGACAACCACGGATTGAGCTCGGGACGATACAAGACACCGATGGCTTTGGGGGTCAGCAAATCTGAGCGAATCTGCAGTCGGATGATGACTCTCATCTCTCGCGTTCAAGGGCTGACCTCCACTGTCCAACGAGCATACGGCAAGGCTTATCATGACAGGCTCCTGAAAAGTGTCCAGGCCAAGTACCCGAGACAGGGTTTTGTTTCTCTGATGTGTGATGGACTCGCTCGCACGAGGCAATGTCATGTCAGTCAGGCACGACAAATGCCAGCCCATGCGATGTGAATCAACTGGAATGCCCCTTCCGACAGTACCTAACCTTACCTTGGGTTAAGGTTCCCATCTCAGCTCAGCCCGCCTCATCGCGTCATCAAGTCGGAAACTCATCTGTCAAAAGCCTTGTTTGTTCCAGGACTGATTCAGGGGACAAGACACGATGCTTGGATCTCTGACATTCCCTCCCACGGAAAGGGCAAGGGTCCGAGGTGGGTTGGTGGGTTTTTAGCCTGGTGGGTTTTGGGAAGGCGAGGTGGGTCGGTGTGCGCGCCATCTCGGGCCCAAGCGTCAGATCTGAAGACACATGGTATTCGCACCCGGCAGCTTCACCTCTTGCGGACTTTTGTGCTCCACTAGAGGTCAACTTCCGCCTGCGGACTTGCTTCCAGCGCAACCCTAGAGTCCTTCCGTGGAAGCTTGGTTCCATAATCAGCACCCGTTTGCGATCCAAAACGACATGTAAGCCTGTGTCGAAATAACGTTGTCGGGGTCCTGCCCAAGTCCGAGAGCACCTTCCTTGGACGCTTGGTCAGTCTAAGCTCCTCGCGTTCGGCCATCGTCGCTGTGCAAGTTACCCCGATGTGGTTCAATGGTTTTTTTTTTCTCGTTGGTCGCCCTGTGTTTGGTTCCTTGCTTGGCCGTTCGGTCGGGCATAACCCACTTTGACTCTTGCGCTTGCGCCTGCCTTGCACGCACCCGTCGTATCTTTCGTAACCTCCTTCCATGGACCTGGGCGCCATCGCCCCTCCTCACTACCCATCCCGTCACTAGAGACGCCCCCCTGCTCGCCGCCCTGTTGTCTGTTGTCCTTGCTCCTTTCCCTTCCGGGATCTCACCTGCCTCTACCTCGCATCGCCATCACCCTACTTACATCGTCTTCGTTCCTGCTCTTTTTCTTGATTCCCGGTCTCTCTTTCCATCTTTGCTCTTCACCCCTCTTCCCCTTCTTCACGACGCTCCTTCCCCTCCCCTCTTATCCCTCCCCTCTTACCCCCCCCCTACAATAATATTTTAATATCAACAACACCGCAGTCACGCAAGCGGTATAGAGGGAAAGGGCATCGACGACAACACCACCGATATTCGAGGCGAGCGATCCGTCGCAACCCAAACCGCCCACCATGTCCGTCCCGGGAATCAACGGTATTCCCACCAACTATGACGGCACCGCTCAAGGCGCCGGCGTGCCTGTCAGCGACCGACCAGGCCACGGTGAGCTCGAGCAGGATACCAGCGCCACTCGCGCCACCTCCGTGACCGAGGTTGCCCACAGCGATACCACCCGCCGCGAGAAGGCGACGCCCCTCGACGGTGATGCCATTGGTGCTGAGGAGCCCATCGACGACGATTCTGAGATGGACCGCCGCGCCTCCATCGTTCAGTCTCTTGCTCGCAAGTACTCCAACACCTCTCACAAGCTTCCCGCCGGCACCAACCCCTTCGTCGCCGCCCAGCAGGAGGACTCGTTCCTGAACCCTGCCTCATCCAACTTCAGCGCTCGCAGCTGGGCCAAGGTCGTCGTCGACATGGTCAGCTCCAACGGAGGCGGTTTCCGTAAGGCTGGTGTCACCTTCCAGAACCTCAACGTCTACGGTTTCGGTCAGGCGACCGATTACCAGAAGGATGTCGCCAACATCTGGCTCAGCATTGCCGGCATGGCTCGCTCTCTCATTGGTGGCGGCCAGACGCGCATCGACATTCTGCGCAGCTTTGACGGCATCGTTCGCAACGGCGAGATGCTCGTTGTCCTCGGTCCTCCCGGTTCCGGCTGCTCCACGTTCCTCAAGACGATTGCTGGAGAGATGAACGGTCTGCACTCGGATGACAGCTCCTATTTCAACTACCAGGGTGTTACTGCCAAGGAGATGCACACGAACCACCGTGGTGAGGCCATCTACACCGCCGAGGTCGACGTCCACTTCCCCCAGCTCAGCGTTGGTGATACCCTCACCTTTGCCGCTCGCGCCCGCCAGCCTCGTCACCTGCCGGAGGGCCTCAACAAGGACGATTTCTCAACTCACCTCAGGGATGTCGTCATGGCCATGTTCGGTATTTCTCACACCGTCAACACCCGTGTCGGCAATGAATACATTCGTGGTGTGTCCGGTGGTGAGCGCAAGCGTGTCACCATTGCTGAAGCCGCTCTGTCTGGCGCCCCTCTCCAGTGCTGGGACAACTCGACCCGTGGTCTCGACTCTGCCAACGCCATCGAGTTCTGCAAGACCCTTCGCCTCGAGACCGAGCTCTTCAACACGACGGCCTGCGTCTCCATCTACCAGGCCCCTGGCAGTGCCTACGACCTATTCGACAAAGCCACCGTCCTGTATGAGGGTCGTCAGATCTTCTTCGGACGTGCTGACGAGGCTCGCCAGTACTTTGTCGATCTCGGCTTCCACTGCCCTCCTCGTGCCACCACTCCTGATTTCCTGACCTCCATGACCAGCCCTCACGAGCGCATTGTTCGTGACGGATTCGAGGGCCGCACTCCTCGCACCCCCGACGACTTTGCTGCCGCCTGGAGGAACAGCCCCAACTACAAGGCCCTTCAAGCCGAGATTGAGGAGTACAAGACTCAGCATCCCCTCAACGGCCCCGACGCTGAGGCTTTCCGCGCCCACAAGCACGCTCAGCAAGCCAAGGGCCAGCGTCTCAAGAGTCCCTTTACTCTGTCCTTCATGCAACAGGTTCAGCTTTGCCTGTGGCGTGGCTGGCAGCGTCTGATTGGTGACCCCTCCATCACCGTGGGCTCCCTGATCGGCAACACCGTCATGGCCCTCATCATTGGCTCCGTCTTCTACAACCTCCAGGACACCTCGTCGAGCTTCTTCCAGCGCGGTGCCCTTCTGTTCTTCGCCCTTCTCATGAACGCTTTTGCTAGTGCCCTCGAAGTGAGTTTGCACCCGAGAGGAGATGGTTCTTGTTCGCTAACAACGCATGTAGATTCTCACCCTGTACGCACAACGTCCAATTGTCGAAAAGCACAGCCGATATGCTCTGTATCATCCTTCCGCCGAAGCCGTCGCGTCCATGCTTGTGGACATGCCGTACAAACTACTCAACTGTTTGGTCTTCAACATCACGCTATACTTCATAACGAATTTGCGGAGAGAGGCGGGTGCCTTCTTCTTCTTCCTGCTCATCTCGTTCTTCACGGTCCTGGCCATGTCCATGATTTTCCGCACGATCGCCTCTTCGTCGCGCACGCTTTCGCAAGCCATGGTTCCTGCCGCCATTTTGATTCTCATCCTCGTCATCTTCACCGGTTTTGTCATTCCCACGCCTTACATGCTGGACTGGTGCCGTTGGCTCAATTACGTCGACCCCTTGGCCTATGCGTTCGAGGCCCTGGTCGTCAACGAATTCCACAATCGCAACTTCGTCTGCACAGACTACGTTCCCGCCGCGCTCTCCGGCAGCGTCTACGAATCTGTCAGCAACGCTAACCGCATCTGCACCGCTGTTGGATCGGTCCCCGGCAACGATTTTGTCAACGGTGACACGTACGCTTCGTCCTCGTTCGGCTACGAGTGGGCCAACCGCTGGCGCAACTTTGGCATTCTCCTCGCTTTCATGTTCGGCTTCCTCATCATCTACATGGTTGCCGCTGAGTTCGTGTCGGAGAAGAAGTCCAAGGGTGAGGTTCTCGTTTTCCGTCGTGGATACAAGCCTGCTGCCCTCAACGAGAAGCACGCCCAGGATGACCCCGAGGACATGGTCCGTGTCGGTCCCGTTACTACTGCCGAGCGCAACCGCTTTGCCGAGAAGGGTCAGGACGCTGGCTTCATCCAGAAGCAGACCTCCATCTTCCACTGGAACAACGTTTGCTACGAGGTCAAGATCAAGAAGGAGACGCGCCGCATTCTGGACAACGTTGATGGTTGGGTTAAGCCTGGTACTCTGACAGCTCTGATGGGTGTCTCTGGCGCTGGCAAGACCACTCTCTTGGATTGTTTGGCTGACCGTACCTCCATGGGTGTCATCACCGGCGAGATGCTCGTCGACGGTTACCAGCGCGATACTTCGTTCCAGCGCAAGACTGGTTACGTCCAACAGCAGGATCTCCACCTGGAGACGACCACTGTTCGCGAGGCCCTCAACTTCTCTGCTCTCCTTCGTCAACCCGCCCACGTCCCCAAGTCCGAAAAGCTCGCCTATGTCGATGAGGTTATCAAGCTCCTTGAGATGGAAGAGTACGCCGATGCCGTTGTTGGTGTTCCCGGTGAAGGTCTCAACGTTGAGCAGCGTAAGCGTCTGACCATTGGTGTGGAGCTTGCTGCTAAGCCCCCTCTGCTGCTGTTCGTCGATGAGCCTACTTCCGGTCTTGATTCGCAAACCTCTTGGGCTATTCTCGATCTTCTTGAGAAGCTTACTAAGTCGGGCCAGGCCATTCTCTGCACTATCCACCAGCCTTCTGCCATGCTGTTCCAGCGCTTCGACCGTCTTCTCTTCCTGGCCAAGGGTGGCCGCACTGTTTACTTCGGCGACATTGGCGAGAACTCTCACCAGATGATTGCCTACTTCGAGCGTATCAGCGGCGTCACCTGCCCCGCGGAGGCCAACCCCGCCGAGTGGATGCTTGAGGTCATTGGTGCTGCTCCTGGATCCTACTCTGAGGTCGATTGGTTTGAGGCCTGGCGCCAGAGCCCCGAGTACGCCGCTACTCAGGCTGAGCTCCAGCGTCTCAAGGACGAGCGCGCTCCTCAGGACCCCTCGACGTCGAAGGACGACACTGCCTCTTACCGCGAATTTGCTGCCAGCTTCGGCACCCAGCTTTACGAGGTTACCCACCGAGTATTCCAGCAATACTGGCGCACTCCTTCGTACATTTACTCCAAGGCCGCCCTCTGCATCCTTGTCGCCCTCTTCATCGGGTTTGTCTTCTTTGATGCGCCCAACTCGATTCAGGGCCTTCAGAACCAGATGTTCGCCATCTTCAACATTCTTACCGTCTTCGGTCAACTCGTACAGCAAACCATGCCCTACTTTGTCATTCAACGATCCCTCTACGAGGTCCGTGAGCGACCCTCAAAGGTGTATGGCTGGAAGATCTTTATGCTTTCGCAAATCATCGTCGAACTGCCCTGGAACTCTCTCATGGCTGCGCTCATGTACTTCTGCTGGTACTACCCCGTCGGTCTTCAGAACAATGCCATCGACGCTGGCCAGACTGCCGAACGTGGAGCCCTGATGTTCCTGTTCCTGCTGGTTTTCCTCCTGTTCACCTCGACTTTTACCGACTTTATCATTGCTGGTTTCGAGACGGCCGAGGCTGGAGCCAACATTGCCAACGTGCTCTTCATGCTCTGCCTCATCTTCTGCGGTGTCCTCGCCAACCCCGATACCCTCCCGGGCTTCTGGATCTTCATGTATCGGGTGTCGCCATTTACATACATCGTCGCAGGCATGTTGTCAGTGGCGGTTGCCAATACCAACGTGGTGTGCGCCGACAATGAGCTTCTGACGATCGTCCCCCCCTCGGGCGACAGCTGCACGGACTACCTCGGCCCCTGGATGGAGCAGTTCGGTGGTTACCTGACCGAAGCCACTAAGAACTCGACCAGCGAATGCCAGATGTGCACGATGGACGACACCAACACGTTCCTCAGCGGCCTGAACATTGACTACGCCGACAGGTGGAGGAACTTTGGCATCGGCTGGGCATTCATCATTTTCAACATCTTCGCGGCGCTGGGTCTGTACTGGCTGGCGCGTGTGCCGAAGAAGGGCGGCCTCTTTGGCAAGAAGAAGCAGGAGTAAGCTGGAGGCCGAGAGAAAAGGCCACGTGGGTTAAGACTATCTCGTGGCATGTCATGATGTGTTTGTAGTCCCGTCCGCATATATCCTGTCCATAGTTTCCTTTTACTCATTTTTTTATCAGACTTCTTGGCCATTTTGGCCAAAGTTGTCAATGTATCGGCGTCTGGGCTGCCCAGGAGAGGGCATAGACTTGCATAGCCTGCATGTTAGCAGGGTGTGGACACGAAACAGTAATATATGCCACTCAAGAATGATTCTCTCGATTTATGCCCTGCTCATGTGTGTGTGCCTTGTCTTTGTCGCATATTCGTATTGAGGCGGAGCAGCCGACGGAGAATGTGGAGGAGAGTTCACGGCCTTCACGAGATGAGTTGTTCGTAATCAGGGCCAAGGGGGCGGGTCCGCAACTCCGGATCGTGGTGGAGCAGGCTGCTGTGGTGATTGGGCTGAGTAAAAGGGTCTCGACCTGTTCGATTTGGTCATCCCGGGGTCTGGAATGCGAGGGATTACGAGGGTGCGAGAAATATGCGGCGACTGTGCGAAGGGCAATCAGACTGATGTCCAAGTGAATAAGTGAATACGAGTAATGTGACCGCACACTGTGTGTGCACCCATCGGGGATAGCGTGGTTTGGGGATGAGTTTATCGTTAAGGTTAATTGTCGTTACACTGCGCCTGCTGGTGTCGCTTGGTTTTTCGATGGTGTTTGAGCAAGAGCGAGTTCACAGACTGGTTTGAGTTTCCCAAACTGGCCGAATGTGTCAATTCTGGCTTACCTCTGTGGCCAGATTGAGAAGCTCTTCCTTCGACAACCGAGATGAAAGCTCGTGATGACGTTGACGCGGTGGCTTGCGACTGCGTCGTCTGAAGGTTCTTGTCATGTCTTGGGCGGCGGCTCGGCGGGAAGGGGCCAAGCTAGAGACCGTCTGAGGTCGGGCAGCTCTGTGGCACGCTGAGCAGTTTTGCTGCCGGTTCGGTCAAGGCGCCATCGAAATGCCATGGAACGAGGGCGGGAAGATGACGTTGTAGAATGCTCATGTTATGTTTCCCGTTGTCTCGTTGACGAAGCTTGGGAAGGACAGAAATGTACCGACCGCTTAGGGCGTCGACTAGTGGAGGGGCTACTGCATGGGGAGGGGTCATGTTTCTGTGTGGGTGCCGTTTGTCGTGGGGAGTTTGGGTATCTCTGCAGACTGTATACACCTTTCTTTTGACGACATCTACAGCTTTGCAACAACGTCCCATCAACCACATATCCCCTCCATCGTCAATACACAGATTCAATGGAAGACCTTGTTGATTGATGCTTGACGCCGAAGACTCCACGTGATGGACGCTCCTGACGAATAGGATGTTGCACAGCCCCGATGCCCAGACGCCAAGGGATGCCAAGACTCTACGTGGTGCCCGGGCATTTCCCACCGCGTCATCTCCCTGTCTCTTGCCTTGGGCCCTTGGGCCTTCTGCCCCTTCCTTCTCGGGCTGCTCCCTCTTTCCCCTGAATCAGGCTTTATTCGTCTGCCTGGAAGTGCAACCCGCAGCTCATGCCCCCCTAATAAGGCCCCCCCATCAATCCTCTACCATCCCATCCACACTCCACTCAGGTAGCAAAAGGGGCCCGCCGTCTTTCCCCATCCCAACGCTTCTGTGCCTCTCCCGCTTCCTACTTTCTTTCCCCAGTCCATCCACGTCGAAGCAACATCCATCGCACGACTCCAACACCTTTTGCTTGCTGTCGCTCGGATCTGAGCAAGACGCTGCAACTGCCATTCGCTTGCCATTCTCCTTCGACGCTCTTGCGAATAAACCGATACGACGTTGCTTTGTTGCAACCCTTGGTTGAGAGCCCTCGACGACTTCGCGGCCCGCACTCGACTTGCATCCTTCTACTCCCCGACGGCTTCCACCATTCGACTTGTATTCCTTCCACGATTGAACGACCCCAAGGCGACGACTTGCACCGATTAAACCTCCTCGCTATTCCTCGTTGACCGATCGCTCTCCACCAACGGCCGCTGAGGCCTGCATTCATTCGATTGCTTCCATCCAACTCTCTCGCCATGCTCAACTCTCTTCATACCGTCGCCCCGGCGGCGCTCCTCGTCCTGGGCTCACTCCCCTCCGCTCTTGCTCAGGGCTACTCTATAGATTCGGATGGTGCGTGGACCCGGCCTTACACCTCGTCTTCCATTGCTGACTCGTACCAGATGCTATCCGCGAAACAGCGCGCACCCTCGCCTACGACATGATGCTGTTCTATCAGGGCAACAAAACCGGCATGATCCCAGGCATCCTGCCAGGTCCCCCGGACGATGGCCTCGGCGACTACTACTGGTGGCAGGGCGGTGCCATGATGGGCACATACGTCGACTACTGGCACTTGACTGGCGACACGAGCTACAACGACGTGGTCCGCGAGGGCATGGTGCACCAGGTTGGCGATGACCGCGACTACATGCCGCTCAACCACACGGCCTCCCTCGGAAACGACGATCAAGGTTTCTGGGGCATGACTGCCATGCTGGCTGCGGAGAACAAATTTCCCGACCCTCCCGAGGACCAGCCTCAGTGGCTGGCTCTCGCCCAGGCCGTCTGGCACACGCAGTCTGAGCGGTTCGACGACCACTGCAACGGAGGTCTGCGCTGGCAGGCCGTCTCGACCAACGCCGGGTACAACTACAAGAACACCATTGCCAACGGCTGCTTCTTCAACATCGGTGCTCGTCTCGCTCGCTACACGGGCAACGACACTTATCTCCAGGCTGCCGAGGAGACGTGGGATTGGCTTTGGGCTGTTCAGTACATCGACCACGAGAACTGGCGCGTTTACGACGGTGGTCACATCGAGCACAACTGTACCGACATCAACAAGGCCACCTTCTCTTACAACATTGCCATCATGATGCAGGGCGCTGCCTTCCTGTACAACTACACCGAGGACGCCAAGTGGCTTGACCGTACGGAGAAGCTGCTAGAGCGCTGTATGACCGATTTCTTCCCTAGGGGTGTCGCGTATGAGGTTCCCTGCGAGAGGGACCCGGGACGTTGCAGTGCCGACATGTTGACCTTCAAGGGATACATGCACCGATGGCTCGCCGTTGTTTCGCAGCTCGTGCCATCCACAGCCTCTACGATTCTGCCCATGCTGCGCAATTCCACACAGGCTGCCATCAGGCAGTGCACGGGCGGCGCATCTGGTCGTGTTTGCGGATTCTACTGGGACAGGGGCGAGTTTATCGACCCGGCCGTTGACAAGACTACGGGCGCCGGCGAGGCGATGAACGTTCTGGCTGCTGTTTCGTCGCTGCTTATCGAGGGCGCGAACCCTCCCACTACCAACGATACGGGTGGCACCTCGAGGGGAGACATCAACGCCGGCAGGGACAGCAACCCGTTCCGGGAGCCGGAACCCATTACGACGGCGGACAGGGCGGGAGCTGGTATCATTACCTTTATCATCCTGGCGAGTGGACTGAGCTCGTGGTACTGGATGAGCTTCTGGGATTAAGTCTTGGAGCGAGGGCCTCGCTCCAGAGGGAATCTTGGCTGGCGTTAAATTCAGGCCTGGGGTGAGGTGAGTTAGATCGATTCATCAACCCATTTATCACATTGGAAGGACATGTGCCGCTTGGATGGGCCTGTCTAGGCATCTACCAGATGGAGCTCTTTTTTCTCGTCATTGTCGGTCGGACCCGGATGGTTCGGCTGCTGGATATAGGGCTGGCGTTGTTGCTGCCGCACTGTCAGATATGTTGGCGGTTGCGGTGTTTTACTCATAGGTTTCAGTGACGGCATGTTTTGTAGCTGAAATATTAGTGTCTACTACTACCTTGTTCGAACCTGGATGAGTTGTCGTGAGGAAGGACGGGTTGCCGCGATGATTTGACTAATGAGGACTGTCAGAATTGGGCGGGTTGGCCCACACGTCGAGCCAGGTCTCTGGTTCCATAAGGTATACATCATTATCATTCGGTAGATGGAGGTCATGTTTAAGAATTAGTGGTACTATATATGGGCTTGAATCCCACCTGGGAACCAGCTCAGGCACGCACTCCGCGTTTAGGCCAAAGGTCAACCTCGCCTCCTTAATACTAAGCTCTGACGTCGGCGACTGGTGAGGAGGCGATTCCAGCCACTGTCACAGCATGATCCAAGCAAAATATCATTGACTCTCCCGTTCCTCAAGAATGCAAAGCCATGTACACCCAAGCAGCATTGTTTGAATGGTATTCTACACTCCACATGACCTGTCATACACTTCCCTCAACTTCCCTCAAATCTACAAAAAGTTAATGCCAACCCCGACCTGCACGCCCTTCGTCCCAACCTCGCCCCTCCTGACAACAAGAGGCAGGCTGAAGTTAAGCTCAAACCTCGCAACAGGATGCGCATACACAAGCCCGACGCCAGCCGCGACGCTCGGCGGCCCGCGCGCCAGATCACCCAGTGCGCTCGCCAGCCCCTTCGCCACGGAACCAGCCGTCATGTCGGCGCCGGGTTTCTCGCCCTTTGCGGGCTTCAGCGCCACGAGACGGCCAGCGTTGGCGAAGAGCTGCAGTCTCAGGGCGGATTCGGGACCCTTGTACGGCAGGGGACAGAGGAGGTTTAGGCTCCCTGCTGCGAAGAGGTCGCCGCCTACTGCGTCTGCGCCGTCGTGGGGGCCTAGGCCGCCGAGCTTGAAGCCGCGGACGTCGGTTGGGCCGCCGAGCTGGAAGCGGTCGTTTAGACGGCTGGGCGCGATGGTGGAGGTTGGGGTCTGGGCGAGGGGGATGAGGGCGCCCATGCGGAGGCCGGCGCCTAGGGATACGCCTGGTGGTCCGAGGGGGAGGGCGCCGCCTAGTTCGAGTTCGGATTTGGAGAAGGAGACGTCGCCGGAGAGGGGGCCTATGCCTGCTAGCTCGGTGGTTGTGCGGAGGTGGTAGCCGCGCTGGGGGAGCTGGGGGTTGTCGCGGGTGTCGCGGCGGAAGATGTGGCGGAGGGCGGACTTGAGGGAGTCGCCTGCGTCGGCGCGGACGGTTGGGCTGGCGGAGGGGCCGAGGGACGTGAGCTGGCGCCAGAGGGCGGTGTATTCGATCGAGTGCATGTCGCGGTTCGGCGAGAGCCATTGGTAGCGGAGGAAGCCGCCGCGGAGGACTTCCTCGTGGGAGGCCCACGGCTTGTCAGCGGCGGATGAGAGGATCTCGAGCGCGACGCGGCGGTCTGGGTCCGAGCCTACCGGGGCGGAGAGCTCGGCAGTGTACGCGGAGCGGGTTCTGGTTCCGGTGCTGGCGTTGAGGGAGAGCTGCTCGGCGCCGCCGAAGATGTTACGCCAGAGGAGCGAGGTGAAGGCCGATCCCTCGGAGTTGCCCACGTCGGTGCCGGCGTTGAACTTGTAGCGGGGGAGCTCGGCGAGGAGTATGTCAATGTCGACGTCTGTCGGGGTCGACGAGGGGTTCGTCTGGTCGGCGGAGTTTAGGAAGATCTTAGGGGCGAGCTGAAAGATGCCGAGGCGGTCGAGCTTCGATGAGGCCGTCTGCAGGCGGTAGGAGACATCGCCGAGTGTGGTGCCTGCGTTGGCCGAGGGCGCGACGATGGGGGAAAGGATAGGGTCGAGGAACGCGCGGCGCGTGTTGGGTGCGCCGTGGACGGTGAGGTTGTGGACGGTCATAGGGGTCGACTGCTGCTCGAGAAGCTTCTCCTGTTAGACAGGGTATTTCCGAAAGGAGGAAGAACTCACGACCTGAGCTTGCCGCCGCTGGTTCTCCTGCTCGAGCTTGGCAGCATACTCGAGGGAGGATTCGGCTTCGCGGCGCAAGCTTTCGGTATCGGCATTAAGCTTCTGGATCGGGTCGGGGGTCTATTTCGGGTCAATTAGTGCTACTATAACATTCATATACATCAACATACGGCACCCTCGCCGGCGGTCGTTTTGGCGGCCATTGAGTCTGTCTGGTCGGATGAAGGGGCAGGCTACAATCTGGTGATAGTCTGCGAACATGGGCCCCCAGGAGGTTTGGAGTCGACCTGATGCGGACCCACTATTTCGTGACGTGAGGCTGGTGGATCCATCGATAAGTCTGTGGCGCCTTATCGGACATTTCGCCCAAAGCCTCCATGACCCTGGCAGCCTGGCCTGTGACCACTTTCCCTAAACTCCAACCTCACTACTACCCCGGCGCATCCACCTTTCATCAATTGTTCATCATCCATCGTTGCATCATTGCAATTGCGCGGCGTCACTTCTTCTCGTGGTTCAAGACTGCGTTGATTATTTGACCTCAATCGGAACTAGGCCTATCGTTCAAACGTGACTCTGCGTGCGAACCGACCACGTCATCGACTTCTCTCCTCGTCACGACCATCCATCACCACCATGTCGGCCAGCAAGGCAGCGCAGAAGCGGGTACGCCGGAATCGATCATCGTCACCAAGGACCTTGTCGCTAACATTGCCTCAGTTGACCCGCGAATACAAGACTATCGCCGAGAACCCACCCCCATACATCGAGGCGCATCCCTCCGAGTCTAACATCCTCGAGTTCGTCTCCCTCCACGTCGAATATGCAATCCAAGGCTAACCCCTCAGGTGGCACTACATCATCACAGGCCCCGAAGAGACACCCTACCACGGTGGCCAGTACTGGGGCACCCTCATGTTTCCGCCAACATACCCCTTCGCACCGCCGGCCATCCGCATGCACACCCCCTCCGGCCGCTTTCAGCCCTCCACCCGCCTATGTCTCTCCATTTCCGACTTCCACCCCAAGTCCTTCAACCCGGCATGGGAGGTCTCCACCATCCTGATCGGCTTGTTATCTTTCATGACCTCTGAAGAGATGACAACGGGCTCCGTATCCAGCACAGCCGCCGAGCGCCGTGCGCTGGCGGCCCGTTCGCGATGGTGGAACTCGACAGGCGGCGGGTCGCACGCACGGGCAAACCCAGCCGGCAAGGGCAACGTCAAGGCCGGCGACGCGGGGGCCAAGTTCCGCGCCGAGTGGCCCGAGGTCGACGCAAAGAACTGGGAGGCTATGAAGGAGCAAAAGGTCGACATGGCTACGGGGCATGTACCGGTTGCTGCGGGGGGCTCGAGCTGTCGGCCGCCGCAGCTGGGCATCGGGGCTGGGGGTGGCGCCAACAGCGCGCATCAGGGACGGGCTGTTGTCGATGCGGTGGTGCAGCAGCGAGATGCTGGGACGGGGTGGCTGTACCGGAATAAGCTGCTTGTGGCGGGGGCCGTGGTGTTTCTGTATGTGCTGCTCGCGAGGGTGCTCGGGAATGGGGAGTAGAGGGAGACTTTGCACAGGGGGACTTTGCAGAGGGAATATAGACGGCTACGGGATACATGGAGCATGCGTGGCGTTCTTGGCTTTGGCAGCCATCTACCTGCTGAGGCTGACCTCGGCAAAGGGCGACGGTGGTTGCGACGTTCGTTCTCTCGTCTCCAGATATGTTCAATACATACAGCGTTTGGCGTTTCAAGAGTTTTATCACTATTTTCGTGATGGTGTTGTGTTCCAGCAACACTTCAAGGAACCACGCAAGTTTATCAAGTCTCATATCCCAAGGCTGCGACGTCCACTATTCGCTCAGTGGCATACGTGGTAGGGCAAAAAGTAATGACTATGCCTCAGCATGGTGTGCAACTTCAATCCATTGAATACATCTGCTCGAGAGCATTTAATGGGTGATCAAATAGTACACAGACCTATAACCTTTCGAAGCGGACGTTGATTCGAACGCCTTGCCTAAGAATATCATGTATCTAGCATGTGTTGCACGTGTTGCATGGTTTGATGTCAAGGACTGTGGTGCCACTACTCAAGCACCGGAATGTAGACCAGCTGAGCCTCTTGCCGATTTGTCTCAGATTTCAGGCCATGGCAATGAAGAAGCCGATGATGCGTCTCGTTCACCGAGACGTCCACCGACAAGACCTCACCGAATTGAAACGAACGGTCCAGTGGCAGGTGCAGGGGTGGCGCGGGCCATCTCACTTAACCTCCTCGCCTGCCTGGCGCGCCGTCTCTTCTGCGCTGCGCTGCTCATCGTTTTGCGGGGGGTAAAATTTGTGACGCAGCCCCGATTTTTTTTTTCCCCTTCCCTGGCCCAGCTCCGGCCCGCCGCCAACTGCCCAGCACCAGCAGGCAAAGCCCAAAGCTCAAAGCCAACCTGGAAAGCCAGCATGAGCAACAGCAGCCGGAGCAAGAGCACCTAGAAGCAGAAGCACCGACCCGAAAGGCAGCAGGCAGCTTTGCATTTTCTTCGCCGCCAACAAGGACCTGGAGTCAGCAGCCAGACCCAACAGTATCATCATCATCACTGTCGGCATCACGAAGCTTCAAACCAACCTTCTCCAGCTTGTCGAGCCATTTTGGCGTTCGACCTAATTATATCACTTGCAGCAGCTGCCCCGATCGCTGACCCAGAATCAACTCCACCTTCGCCTCTGCGCGCGCGCACCGCACCCTGCATCATCCATCTTCTTCTCTCGTCCTCCTTCCACTCCTCTCCACTCCACCCCTTCCTTTTCCCTGCTCTACCTCTCCTCCCACACCCCTTCCACCCCCAAGCATACTCAACGGCAAGCACGCCGTTTCGCATTGGAGCTCCGCGGATGCTCTAACATGCTTGTCATCTTCTTCTCCGGACTAGGCATCTAAGAGTCACGCCTCGAGTCAAGCTCCGGAGTGTCTGGCCGTCTGCATCCCCGACGTGCCTCGCTGATCTCGTCGGTTTTAACCGCTCCTACGTCCGCATCCGAACATCTCGAGAGGTTTGGGGTTTACCAAACCTCCGCCTGCCCACTGCTCAACATGGCTTCCGCCAACAGCGCCGGCAAGTCGGGCAAGACCTCTGCTGCCCGCCCCCTCTCCGGCCTGTCTCTGAAGCCCGCCATCCCCTACGTCTACCTCAACCGCCGCAACACTGCGCCCAAGCAGACCTCGGCCGCCCAGTCTGTCACCAACGGATCCTCCCTCAAGATTCAGCACAACGCTGAGGCCGCCACCCCCGAGACTGTCGTCAGCCAGCTGGACAATAAGGAGGATACTGTCGTCGAGGAATCTGCTGTCGAGGAATCTGCTGTCGAGGAATCTGCTGTCGAGGAATCTCCTGCTGCCGCAAGCAATGTCGAGGAGGAACATTCTGGTGAGTCCATCCGCGCTTGCTCCCTTTCAAGATTTATACTGACCCTCTATAGCTGCCTCAACAACGCAGCCCGAGCTGACCCCCACCGCCTCGACCTCGACCGACTACGCTTCCGAATCTGCTCCTGCCGCCGAGCAGCCTGAGGCCGAACCCATGCCTGTTGAGTCCCAGACCGCCGAGGAGCTGGATCAAGGTTTGTACAACCAGCCGATCCCGAGTCTCGTTCGCCTCTCACACGACTTGCGTCAACCAGCTGCTCCTGATGTCGACGCTGTTCGTGAAACTACAAACGGTATGCCAACCAAGACCAGCGACGGCCAGCTTCTGCCGCTTTGGGTTCTCAAATCTAACCTACTTCACCTAGACAACGTCACTGCGCCTGATGCCACCGCGGCTACTGCGCCCGTCTCGCATCCTTCCGTCATCTCTCCGACTCCCTACACCATGCCTCCTGCTTTCCAGCCGACTCTGCGTACTCTGGGCATGGGCCCCAACGGCGATGTGCGAGGCTTGCCCCGTCACAGTATGAATGGTCCTGCCCACATGCACCACCCGCATCCCAGCAACGGCAGCCTTCAGTTCGGCCACTTCGATTCCAACAACTCGTCACCAGCCCCTCCCCACTCGGCCGGTTTTGCTCCGCCCCCAGGACTCGCTGGCCTGCCCAACGGCCAGCGGCATTTTCCTGGCCACGGCCATACGGCCTCAGGACACGGATACCCCCCGCAGATGCCCTACGGTACCGAGTTCGTTCCTGTTGTCTCGGGCGACTCCTACGGCCGCTCGTCTGTTGCGCCCGCCGGCATGGAACCCTACCCTCACCACGTCAACAATTATGGCCCTTCAACTCCCCATAGCTTCCACGATTCGCAGTCCTCTCACCATGCCGACGAGGCTGCTGCTTTCAACCACCACCATGGCCAGGGCGGGCCCAATGGCCTTGTTGTGAACCACGAAGACCGCCGTCACCACCAGCAGCAGCAGCAGCATCACCAACAGCAGCAGCATCACCAACAGCAGCAGCAGCAGCAGCAGCAGCAGCATGCGGCATACGGTCCTCCCCACCAGAGAATGATGTCCAACCACATGCCCCCGCCCCATGTGCTGCAACAGATGCAGGAAGCGCAAAACGGCGTTGAGGGACTGTTGGGTTACCTCCAGTCCCAGTTCACTGACCTCACCTTTGTCGACTGCACACTCGAGCTCCGCTACCTCGACGATCGCGCGCCTCCTGTCCGCATTCCTGGTCATCGTCTTGTGTTTGCTCGCAGCCAGCCTCTTCGCAACCTCCTACAGACCGCCAACCATGCAGACAGTCGAATCAGCACCCAGACCATTCTACTTAAGACTGATGACAAATACATCAACTCGGGCACCTTCTGGATGGCGATTCAGCGACTCTACTCCTTTCCTCTCCTCAGTGGCCCCCCTGAAGGAGCTTCCATGGGAGACCGTGGTTTGACGCTCGCCGGAAACGCTGACACGCGCTTCGACTTTGCCCTGGGCTATGCCGCCGCTGGAAAGCTGCTAAACTGGGAGCCAACCATCCAGCGCGGTATGCAGGTCGCAGCTGACCATTTGAGCTGGTCGACACTGGAGAAGGCCTTGGAGTTCATCCTCAGCGATCTTCCGGGCCGTGCGTCCGCCGATCGTCATGCTCCTTTCGCCTACGGAGAACAGGTCCAGATCCTCATGACGGGTGTCATCTCGTTCATCATCAACAACTTCCCGGCTTACTTCCGTCTTGACACTTCTGTTGCAGACCCCGAGTCATTCGCCCGCATTCCTTCTGTCGCAGCGCCGGCCAAGTCTTCTAACACCCCTCCTATCGCCCACGGTACATCTGTAGACCTTGGATCCAGCCGCCGTGCGCGGCCCATGCACATCAAGTTTGGCGACATGGGCGCCTCGCCGGCTTCCCAAGATGGTGCCAACAGCGAGTCTCTCAACCTGACGCCCCAGCAGCGCGCGGTCAATACGACTCTTTCGCGAGTTCTCCTCAACCTGCCGTTCGCTTATCTCAAGCCTGCCTTGGAGTCCAGCGTGTACGGAAATGTTTCGAGCTGGGCCAACTCGGAGGCTCGGCATCAAATTATGCTGTCCGTCGTGTCGGAGCGTGAGCTTCGGCGCATGCGCGCACTCGAAGGTGTCAAGGAGAGCCGCGTGCCGCATGCGGGCCAGATTCGTCACTCTCTGCAGAGCGTCGAGCCCCGCAACGGCGGCGATATTTGGCACATCCTCGGATGGCAGGAGGAGATGGTTCCGTTCCACGGTGAAGGGGCCTCTCTGGGACGCAAGTGGACTCCGCTGATGTACCCGCGCGACGAGGAAGGTGCGGACCACCAGTATGCTGCGGCTGCGTACCCTTAGGCGAGGGTGCGCATTCGATCATGAGTAACGACACTGGACTGCAGAAGCAGAATACCGGCCACGGCTGATTGGGTTTCTCTGCGGCAGCCACGACGACTGATATGACGAGTTGCATTTGCATAACGCGCACAAAAGTTCGATTCCCCCTGCTTTTGGTATTGCGGTTGTTTACGCGCGGTTGCGCGATGGGGTATCTTACGATGCCCCTGGGCCGGACATTGTCTGGTTGGGATGGGTGGATTGAGTATGGAGGAAGCAGAGCAGCAGGTTCACTCGAGACCTCGAATGCTTGTCCTTAGACAGGGGATCTTCCCAAAGCTGCCGCAGTGACATCTGACACGAGGCATGAGGTGTGGGGGGGGGAGGGGGGGGGGGGGCGAAGGGTTAGGTCGCCGCCGAGGATAGAGGCGGGCCCGGGAGACAGTTGTGTGGATGTCATGGGGGGTTGAAGCATGATACTGAGATACCCTTGGGGTTGGACGGAGCGGGATGACAGCCAGAATGGGGCAGGGCTGCGCTGGAAAAGCCCGTTTGGGCAGGACGGACCAACAAACCAACACCGTGACAGGGTTGTGCCTGCGCGAGGGATCTCGGGAAAAGGGTTTGACTGCACAGATGAAGTTTCCTCTGTGTGGGCTGGCGTGTGATGCCTGATTGAAGGCGAGCACAAAGCATGAGGGTCGAGTTCAGGGCTTGAGATCGATGGTCCATTGGTAGGTAGTCCGAAATGCATTGTCGCGAGACAGCTTGATAGTGCGCTTGACGCTTGTGATCGCTGACGCTTGAGACTGCAATGTTTTTTTCCAATAATTCGTGTTGACGATTATGAGAAAAACAACAAGGTGGACATATTCCCAGATGTTTACCCAAATGCATGAGGATGTCATCAAACGGCGTGGGGAAGACATAGCAGGGGATGGCGCTGATAGGCCAGACACGTGAATCTGCAAGGACAGGGAGGCGTGGTCGGGGCCGAGGCATGTGCTTTCCCTCGACCCTTCCTTCCCCCGTGTTGTGGATGCTCTTGTGGAACGAAAGGAGCTCGAGCTCCCCTCCTCTTACCCCCATACATCATTCCCCAGGTTTTTGACATTTTGTGTTTATCTCGCCAACGCGCCCCTCCATCCTTCGTTCTTCATCTGCGACCAAACGGCAGCTCAGATGAACGACTAGAAAGTTTGATACAGTGTTCCAAGAAACGACTGATTGACGGCCTGTGGATGATCGCGCGACTTGGTATGTCTCTCTGTGAGGTCATTGGCTTGGCTGGCGGGATGCACTCCAGCTCGGCTTCTCTGGGAGGTTTTCCGGCTAACGTCAGCTTTCTAGATAACGCGCTCATGAGACTCACGATCGCCTTGTTACACTTCGAATCTTGTTGATTCTGTGACAATATCACGACATTCCAGCCACTCTGGCTATCCATCAATAGACATCTGGTCCATTGACAGACATCCTAACCGACGGCAAACACCCCCTACAATCGCCGGCATGGCCTCGGCCGCATCAGGGCCGCCGCGCCCGCCAAACGCGCGCACCCTGACGCCCAAATCCGTCTCCGACCCTGTCCTGCGCAACGCCCTGCGCTACACCATTTCCGCCCGCGAGTACGCGACTCTGCACAAGTACGTCATCTCACGGTCGCGCGTGCTGCGGAGGACGGCGCCGAGCGTCGCGACGGTAGAGAAGATCGTCGACGGGGAGAAGAGCGGGCGACGACCGTCGAATGCCGTCCCGCCGAGTGATGGGTATAACACACGGGCGATCCGGGACGCGCTGCGGCTCTTTGTTGGTACGGCGGCGGGGTTGAAAACGTATGATGTGTTGATGAAGAGGGTGCTTGGGAAGAGAGAGTGAGTTTCACCTGGTCTTCTAAGGAAGACGATTACTAACAAGATGGCAGCCCCAATGCGAAGAAGCAACCGCTATACAACTCGCCGACGTTCCGCCTGTCGCTTTCACTGTCGTCCATCTTGCTGCTCTACCGCCTTCTCTTCCGCTTCATGTCCAGGCTGCGCGGCCACCTGCTTGATGATGCGGCGATTCCTTTCCGACGACGCAACCCTCGTACGGCCGCCACGTTGACCTCGCCCTATGCACCCGCCGTCGGTGCGTCGCTTGCCGGCCTGGCGCTCGGCGTCTACCCCGCGCAGCAGCTACGCATGTCCGTCGCCATCTACGCCATGTTCCGCGCTCTTGAGTTTGGATGGAACCTGTGCGAGGGTGAGGGCATGATCTGGGGTTTCAAAGCTGGAGGCCGCGTGAAGAGGGAACGGCCCTGGTGGTGGGGCAGCTGGATGATCCAACCGTTTGCGTTCGGTCAGCTGCTTCATGCTGTTGTGTTTGACCGCGACTGTTTCCCTGCGGCGTATGGGAGCTTCATCTTTAATAATTCGGCGGCGTACCTGCACCCGAGGCCCGCGGGGTATCCCAGCCATCTGGTGTGGCCCAAGACGAACGAGATTGTGGACAGTCTGGCTCAGATGGCCAAGCTGAACTGGCCGTAGGTGCCCCCTTATTCCAAGACAAGAAAACTGCTAACAGCTACAGTCCTTACATCTCGCCCACTCTCTTCCCAAACAAGGAAACCCTCCCCGCCTCCCTCGCCGCCGTCGCCCCCCTGACCTCGACCGCTCACCCCATCATCACATCTCTCTCCTGCGCAACCCTTCACCCATCCGACCCCTCATGCCTGCGCACCTACCTCCAGTTCTGGCTCACCTCCTTCCCGCCTGTGGCCCGCCTCCTCCTCGGCATCTACGGCGCGCTCGCCATCCTGCCCAACGGCGGTGCCAAGCTTTACCATGCGCCGGTGGCCGTCCTGACAAGGGTCCTCAGCCGCGCGCTGCGTAGCTCGACCTTCATCGCCGGTGCCATCTCGACGGCATGGGCCTCCATTTGCGTCTTCCAGGCGTGGCTGCCGCGGCACGTATTGCCGACGTTGAGGTTCTTCCTCGGCGGCTTCATCGCCGGTCTCTGGGCGTGGGTTGAGCGGAAGCAGGGACGGGGTGCGTTCCTGTACTCGGCGAGGGCGAGTGTGGATTCTCTGTGGAAGGTTGGCGTCAAGAGGCGGTGGTGGAAGGGAATGAGGGGCGGGGATGTGTGGGTGTTCGTCGCGGCGCTGATGGTCACTGGTGTTGTGTATGAAAGGGATGCGAGGGCTATTCGCGAGGGAAGCTGGAGGAGGGGCGTTAGCTGGATTCGGGGCGAGGGGCTGCGGGATTGGAGTCTCGAGGAAGAGGAAGAGGAGAAGGAGGAGTAGAAACGCTGAAGATACTTGTAATGCAAGATGTATGAACTTGTTCTAGGCAGGCTGTCTAATTCTATGACATAACGTCGTCGTCGTCGACCCATCAAGTCATGCCGTCCCCTTCTTCTCAAGATGCCGGATGACCTCGCCCAGCCACCAAACGTGTACCCTCGCATCATCCGTCAGCTCCGGATGGAAACTGGTCGCAAACACGTTCCCCTGCCTCACAGCAATGATGTCCCCCGCGTCGGCATCCCCCACACTCTCACTCACCCGGTCAATGCCCGCCCTCGTCTTCCGTCCCGGCAACCTCGCCATCGTCTCAACGGCCCGCGGATCAAGCACCTCCTCGACAACAGGCGCTCTGATGAAGACGCCCTGAAACGGCTTTGCGCCCTCGCCCAGGAAAGGCAGCTCGAGATCCGCGACGAACGACTCGATCTGGCGGCCGAAATGGTTCCTGTGCACCCGCACGCTCAACCCGCCGATGAGGGCCTGGCCGCCCTTCTTGGCGGACGTGGCGACCGCTTCCTGTGACAGCAGGATGGCGCCGGCGCAGGTGCCCCAGACTGGGTTTCCGGCGGAGACGAAGTCGCGGAGGGGCGTGAGCAGGGACGACTCGGCTGCTAGGTGGGCTATGGTGGTTGATTCGCCGCCGGGGAGGAGGAGGGCGGCGCACTGGGATAGGTCCGAGGGGGTGCGCACTTCGAGGAAGGTGAAGGGGTGGGAGGGTTGGGAGGACGAAGCGCGGGAGAGGGAGGTTAGGTGTTCTTGGAAGCCGCCTTGGAGGCTGAGGACGCCGATTGTGGGCATGGTGGGCGGGAGTGAGGTGTTGTTGATGTAAGGTGTTTGATACGAGGCGTCGATATGGGAGGTAAGGTAGGTAGGTGTTCAGGAAGCTCGGCGGTTGGTGAAAAAAAAATCTGGAAAGGTCTCCGATAACCACTCAGTGGCGATGAGTTGAGGATGTGGATGTCCGTGAATATCTCGGTGTAGGTGGACGAATTTCAGATGCGGAAGTAAGACGTTGAATGGGGTGGGTCGGTGTCGAAATCGAATCCACAACTCTTGAGGTCAATATTGACTCATCCAGCAAAGCCGCAGCGACGGGATGTTCAGGGACCAAGGACCAAGGAACAAGGACCAAGAAAGGCGAGTCGAGCAAAGGGTCCAGCGTGCTTGGCCTTCGGCGGCCATTCTTTTCCTACACCTAGCAAAGTACCCGCTACCTCGCCGGCACTTGGCTGAGGGCCCGCCGAGCGATTCCGGGGTCGGGGCGCCTGGTTCGGGGCTGCTTGAAGGAGTTTAGACCTGCCGTCTTGGCCAATTGGCTTCTCGTATTGAAAGTCTCGAGTAAGCTCTTGGGAACGAGGAAGCCGCGGCTGGGTGGTGCCCGCGGAGAGTCAACAGGCTCGTGAAGGGTACTTCTGGTTCACCCATTTTCTGGAGCACCACAAGTATCCCCCATCCGATGGCAGCCGCTCTTTTCCCTTTCCGACACCGGCCCAGCCCATGATGACCCCGCTACTACCCCTCCATCTAGGTACCAGCTACTTGTCATGACCAACAACCGCCGCATCATAGACTGCGTTTGGCCACATTCTTAGCACGCTGTCAACGCTTTCTTCCTCTGGGCTGGGCTTGCTGCGCCCTTGTCGCGCCCTCCGCCTTCCGCCTTCCGTCTCCGAACTGGCGGCGAAAAAAGTTTTGAAGGCTGGCCCCTCGGTCCCAGGGTCCGGCCTTGCCCCTCTTCCGCATTCTGCATTCTTCTTTGACGTTCTGGCGTGATATAAACGACCTCGCCCCCTGCTGCTTCCCTGACGACGCGCCTGCTCCTCACATTTTTGGACATCACGACCCCGCATCGTCCGAATCTCCTGCCTGCGATTCAGTCTTTCTTCGGCTCCTACCGAGATCTTGCCACCCCGATCTTCTTTGAGTCACCCACCTCAGAGCATATCTTCCCTCCTTCATTACTATACAAGCTCCCGTCCTGATACCCAATTGAGTATCTTTGCTTTAGCTCTCTACCATTCTTAACAGCATCTTCAACCACCCCCCCCAAAATACCGCCGCCATGTCCGACTCCCAGAACGGCGCTGCCAACGGCACCACCGCCACTACCAACGGCTCCAACCCCGTCATCCCGACCAATGCCTCCTCTTCCTTCGCCGTCAAGGCCGGCCTTGCCCAGATGCTGAAGGGTGGCGTCATCATGGACGTCACCGATGCCGCTCAGGCTCGCATCGCCGAGGAGGCTGGCGCCTGTGCCGTCATGGCCCTCGAGCGTGTCCCCGCCGACATTCGCAAGGACGGCGGCGTTGCCCGCATGTCCGACCCCGCCGTCATCCGCGAGATCCAGGAGGCCGTCACCATCCCCGTCATGGCCAAGGCTCGCATCGGTCACTTTGTCGAGTGCCAGATCCTCGAGGCCCTGGGCGTCGACTACATTGACGAGTCCGAGGTCCTGACCCCCGCCGACAAGGACGCCCACGTCGACAAGTCCGAGTACAAGGCCCCCTTCGTCTGCGGCTGCCGCAACCTCGGCGAGGCCCTGCGCCGCATCTCCGAGGGCGCCGCCATGATCCGCACCAAGGGCGAGGCTGGCACCGGTGACGTCGTCGAGGCCGTCACCCACGTCAAGACCGTCAAGCGCGACATTGCTCGCGCCCAGGGTCTTCTGGCTACCGAGGGCGAGACCGGCATCCGCGCCATGGCGAGGGAGATTGGTGCCGACCCCGTTCTCCTGCGCCAGGTCGCCGAGCTCGGCCGTCTGCCCGTCGTCAACTTCGCCGCTGGTGGTGTCGCCACCCCTGCCGATGCCGCCCTCATGATGCAGCTCGGCTGCGACGGTGTCTTTGTTGGCAGCGGCATCTTCAAGTCTGGCGACCCCGCCAAGCGCGCGAGGGCCATTGTCAGGGCCACGACGCACTACAAGGACGCCAAGGTCCTGGCCGAGTGCTCCACCGGTCTTGGTGAGGCCATGGTGGGAATCAATTGTGATTCCATGAAGGACAGCGAGAGGCTGGCTACCAGGGGATGGTAAGGGATCGTAAGAGGGGTTCCTTGCGAAAAGTTTTCACGCGAAGCATGCATTAGGCGTACGGATGGGAAGGCTCAGGTATTCAACAGATACGAGGCCCTAAAATTGATTCACTGATTCATCATCACAAATGTGTGCCTCTTATCTGTAGTCGTGACTTGTGCTGGAAAGCCGATGGGAGAAGTCTCAGAGACAATTTTTCCACTGGCTGAGGGTATCCAGTGGTTTCAGGATCTTCAATGATGTCATCGATGTGAGGGGAGATACTTAGCTGTGTCACTCCAAATTTGTCGTGATCTGGGTCCTGACCGTCTTTATCGGCGGAGTAGACGTTGAGCTTCATCTAGAAGGAGTGGAGGATCGTGACTCAAGGGGACGGTAAACGGATTGACTTGTTGCCTTTTCGCGATCTATTTTCCATGCATTCCTACAGAGCGCTTGAAGTCATAACCTACCTTACTTTGATCTATCGTATACATACAAAACGCATACAGCATGCCGAGAGTGCCCCGGAGCGTTATCAATTAAAAGCAATCGGCAAGAACTTATTTGGATGGCCGTACGTAATCATTTGCCTGAGATTATATGTAGATAGCAAGCCGTATGCTCAATATAGTAGACCCTATGAAGTTAATAAGTTTCAGAGTATCAGGGGAGTGGTTTAGCAATGAGTAAAGGACGAGCAATGAGTCTGTTAGTAGGTAGCTGTAGAGACGTAGAATAATCGATGCCCTCCTTCTCCTTGTCTAGGCCTCCGGCCGCATCTATATATATATAATTCTGCTAACGCTCGGCCCCTTAGTCTACCGGTAACCCCTAGGGTCCCGGCCCCCCTAGCCCGTAGTCGCCCGTACTTATAATATAACGGCCCTCCTCTCTTATTACTTCGTCTCGAAGTAATAGCCTTTAGTAGTTTCCTCTCCTTATAGCCTACTACGTAGTACTTATAGCCCTAACGAGCTATTACTATTCCGTTATTCTATTATTCTATTATTCTACTATTCTATTATTCTATTAGTCTTATTATCTATTATCTTTATTATCTATTCTAGTCTTTCTTCTTTTCTTAGTTTACTAAGTACGCCTCGGTACTCAGCTATCCCTAGGGGTTCTACTATCGGTCTACTATAGATATCTACTATTCTATTATTTTATTAGTCTTATTATCTATTATCTTTATTATCTATTCTAGTCTTCTTTCTTAGTCTACTAAGTACGCCTTAGTCCTCGGCTACTCTTAGGGGTTCTACTATTAGTCTACTATAAGTATCTTTACTCTTTCTATTTCTAATTCTACGTTCTTTCTTTATTCTAGGTCGTTATTTAGTAATTATATTTTCTAGTAGTCTACTAGGGGGTTCTTATAGTTACTATTAGGGCTCTCTATAGTTATTACGTAGGTCGCTACTCCTATTTATCTTAAAATTATAATAAGGAATAGCGTATTATTCTATTTCGTATAGTTATAGCCCTCCCGTATATCTAATAGTCTCTTCTAGTCTCTGAGTCTCCTATTCTCTTCTTCTTTAATAATAATAACGATAACGATAGTAAGTAGCTCTTCCTTAGGCTTATCTCGGCCTTAGTCTAGGAGTCCTAGGTCCTAGTAGTTAGTTACCTAGGGTTCTTTTACTAACTTCGTATAGATTTTCGTTTCTTTTAAATTTCTAATTACTTACTTATAAGTCTATTATAGTCTAGTAGTAGTCTAGGTACTAATATTACTAATATTACTATAGTTCGTTAAACTTAACTATATACCCTCTCTCTCGTAAGTAGTCCGCTAGTAATCCCCTAGTAGCTCGCTACTAATCCGCTATAGAACTATAGCTCCCCTTATCCGGAACCCTACTTATAACGCTACTAATATACCCTATACTACTAGAGGTATACTATACCTCTACTATATAGACTATATAGCTAAGTAGTAGGTCCTAGCTAGCGCCCGGGACTACCCCTATTACGAGAACGATAGATATAAGTCTCTAGGCGGTCTACTAGTACCCCCCTTATACCCTACTAATTATAGGTAGCCGCCTCTACTAAATACTCGTACTATAATATTTCCTAAAAGGGGAAAGTATATATCCCTGTAAGTACCTCTAGTACCCCCTTAGTAGTCTATAGCTAACCCGCTATAGCCCCCCGTTAAGGACTAGCCTATCTTTCGGGCTCTTTAACTAGCCGTAGAGGCCGTAGCCGCTAACGGCTATATTAGTAACTTTAAAGTATATCTTCCTTCGTTATCTCCTAGTAGTCTACTACTAATCCCTTATAGGCTAACTTTAATAAGGCTAGGGCCGACGCTACTAAGACCCTCTAGTAGGGTAAGAACGATAAGGCCGCTAGTACTAAGAAACGGGCCGCCTCGGAGAAGGAGGACGCCGAGTAGTACTAGGCTCGCCGCCTAGCTACTATAGAGCGCCTCGCCTAGGCCGCCGAGCGCTCCGCCTAGGCCGCTAAGGCCTCCGCTACTACCTTATAGTAGATTATTAGTAGGGTTAGTAATATTTTTACTATACTCTCCGAAGTCCGTAAGAGCTATAACCTTATTATAAGTCTTTTCTTAGTAGTCCGCTAGTAATCCGCTACTAACCCGCTATAGAACTATAATACCCTTACTAATAAAGAGGAGGTAGAGGATAATACTATTAGTAGTAATAGCCTTAGGGGTAAGGATAGCCTAGATAGCTAGGATAGCTAGGATAAGTAAATTATACTATATACTCCCGCTACTACTACTACTAGCCTATTAGTAGTCTACTATCTATTTTCTTTTTTTTTCTATTACTTTACTTTTACTTAGCTTCTAGTAGGGCGGGGGCTAGTCCCTTATTAATACCCTATAACTATCTACTACTACTCTCCTAGTAACCTACTATTATAATCCTTCTATCTATTCTACTCCTCGTAGTAGCTATCGATTACGTCGTCCGTAATATTTCTAGCTAGCTCCTATGAATTTTCGCTCTTAGGGTAACTAGCCTACCTAATAAGGTACTATCTATTACGTAGTAGCCCCTTATAACCTACGATCTCCTATACTAAGTATATATCTTCTATTTCTATAATTAGGTTAACTTCTATTATCTATAGGTTTAGTATCGGCTCTTATAGCCGCGGCTTCTAGTTTTCTAGGTAGGATATATAGAAGACGTCGTAGATTCTATAGCTAGTAGGTAGCTATAGCCTATATATAAGGCTATAGTCCCTAACTTTCCTAACGATCTTAAATAGTCCTAGGTACTTATCTAATAGCTTCCTACTTAATTACTACTATTTAACCGTTTTTACTAATAGTAAGACTATATTACCTTTTTCGTATTACTTTAGTTTACGGTTCTTATCGTAGTATCTAGCTTATTATCTACTATATTTCTATAGTAGATCTCGTATCCTTCTCCTATTCCCCTCCTATTCTATACTACGTTCTTCTACTATAACTACGTTTCCCTAGCGTTACTAATATCGTAATAAGTTACTAGGACTAGCTAGGGTATACCCTATTAGGGCTTCCGCTAGGGACTATTAGATAGTCGAATAGAACGATATATTATATACGAACTCTGCTAATAGGAGTAGCTAGGCCTAGTTCGACTATTCTATATTATAGAACGTTCTAAGGTAGTATTCGAGGTTCTAGTTCTATCGTTCCGTCTAACCGTCTATCTACGGGTAAAACGCTATAGATAGGCGTCTCTCTATCCCTATCTATCTATAAAGTATTATCTAGAACTTACTTATAAAGAGGGATCCTCTATCCGATACTATTCCTCTAGAAAGCTTATATATCTTAAAGATATTATCCTATAAGGTTATTACGAGACCCTCTACTATAAGTCTACTACTTACGGGGAGGTACTATATATACTTCGTAAATCGGTCTACTACGATAAGTATAGAGTCTTACTTTACTATTAGTAGGAGGCCCGTTATAAAGTCTATAGAGAGCTCTTAGAATAGCCTGCCTAGTAGTAGTAGACTAGCGAGGGTACTATAGGGCTTATATTATCGTAGTTTCGTAATTTAGTAGGTTAGGTAGGTCGGGATATAAGTCCTAATATCTTTTAATAAGTTATTCTAGAAGTAAGTATTTCGTAGTCGTATAATCGTCTTTCTATATCCCTAATACCCTACTATTAGGCTATCGTATACTCGTTATAAGATTTCCTTCCTTAGGTCGTTATTCTATAGTATAAATACCTTCCCTTAGTACTATAGTAGTATAACGCCCTAACCTTAGCGCGTTACCCCGGGCTAACTAAGAGGGTAACCCCGCGCGTGCCTAGCGCAGCGCACGAACGCACGGGCTATATAAGGATTACGTACGTAACTATAATCCGATTACTATCTATACTATAATCCTCTTACTAACGATACCGTAATCTAATAAATATCTTACGACTATTCTAGTAACCCTTACTAAGCATAACGGTCGCTATAGCTATAGTAAGAAAAGTAAGGATAGGTATTTAAGGAAGGAATATTCCTATACTTATAGATATAGTCTTTCTTATAATAGTAATTAATCTAAGTCTTACCTTATATCTATTATAACGAGTACGTAACGCCTTACGATACCCCCTAGTTATTATTATAACCTAAATAGGCCGTCTACTAGGTTCCTACTACTAGCTCTAAAGTTAATTCTAAAATTAAACTCTACTAGGGCTTATAGCTATCTAGCTTATCTTCCTAATATCTTCAGTTTATCTAGGAGGTACTTATAGTTTAAGTAATTAGTTAGTACTTCTATAGTATCTCTACTATACGCTAGGTACTACCTCTACGTTCTAAATAATTCTATAATTACTATTATTTCTACTTCCGGGGTATTATATCTTAGTTCTGCCCCCTAGAGCTTCCTCGAGAAGAAGGTAACTAGCCTCTAGCTATCCCCTTCTAGCTAGGAGATAATAGATCCGATCGCGAAGCTCGAAGCGTCTAGCTCGACTCGGGTTCTAAGTAATAGATCGAAGTAGCGTAGTACTAGTACTCTTATAAAGATAATTTTCAGTTTCTTAAATACTATAATCTCCTTTATCGTTAGTAGTAGGGGTACTATAGGGTTATAGTTACCTCTACTAGTAAGGGGTACTATAATCTTTAAGTAGTTCTTTACGAAGCGCCTATAAAACCCTATAAATCTAAGGAAACCCTATAGTTCCTTAAGTATCTTAGGTATCGGCTAGTCTCGTACTATAGTAATTCTTTTATCCGTAATCGAGAGTCCTATTAGAGATATTATAAACCCTAGGAACTCTATTATAGTTATATTAAAAGTATACTTATCTAGGTTTATATATAACCCCTATTCTCTAAGTCTCTATAGTATAGCTCTAGTACTCTTCTGGTATTCTATTATTATTTTCGAGTATATTAGGATATTATCTATATAGATTACGTAAATTATATCTATAAGGCCCGCTAATACCTTATTAATATACGCCTAGAAGGTAGCTAGTACGTTTACGAGTCTAAATAGTATAACTAAGTACTCGAAGTATCCGTACTTTATCCTAAAGGCGGTCTTTTATTCGTCTCTAGCCCTAATCCTAAAGTAGTAGTATACGTCTTTAAGGTCGAGCTTCGTAAAGAGCCTAGCTATAGATAGCCTATCGAGTATCTCGTAGATAAATAGGAGTACTATACGATCCTTTTTTATAACTTTATTTAATATTCTATAGTCTATATATATCCTAAGTTTACTACTTTTCTTTAGGACGAATAGTACTAGGGCTCTAGCTAGGCTAGTAGAGGGCCTAATCTATCCCCTCTTTAGTAAGTCGTTAATATATTCCCGGAGTACTTTAAGTTCCTCTTCTACGAGTACGTAGATAGGCCCGAATAGAACTCTCTTCCCTTCTTCTACGTCGATAGTATAGTCCTACTCGTAGTACTACGGTAAGGTAATAGCTCTCTCTATATCGAATATATCTCTAAATTCTTAGAACTATTATAGGATTTATAAGGTTATAGCGTTATCTCTATAGTAGTTATCCTATTATACTCCCCGTAGTAGTATTTAGACGTTTTCCAGGATAATTATCGTAATTATATCTATCTCCTCTATTACTTTCCTAATTTCCTTCCTTAATACTACGATCTTAATATCTTCTCTCCGTAGTAAGTACTTCTAGTACCTCGACTACTAGTCTTTTATAGGGTTCGTCTAGGATAGCTAAAGATTACCTAGTATAATATTATAGCCGTTCTAGATTTCGTCTACTACTTTATACTTAGAGGACTAGATCCTTATAATCCTAGGGTTATTAGTAACCCTATAAGTAAGCTTCCTTACGCTAAAGGTTAGGATCCGCTCGTTACTTAGGGGGGTAGCTAAAGATTCCTTATCTAGTACGAGCTATATTCCTAACCTCTTTAATAGGTCGCTACTTATAATATTTATATCTACTCTATTATCTAGTATTACTTCTACTATAACCTATTAGTTATTTAGCCGTATCTTAATCTTTACTTCGAATCTTCTTTATTATAGTTATAATTACTTATCCTATTCCTAGTTATTATTTATTAGTAGCCTACTACTAATTAGCTCCTAGTTCGTCCTCGAGTTTTTTTAATAGCTTTTAAATATATATCCCTATTTACTATATAAAGTATAGGCTACTTCCGGGTAGTTACTTATATAGTAGCTAAACCTATTATAGGTATAGTATTTAACGTTTTCTAGGCTTCCTAACCTCCTAGTAGTTTACTATTAATCCGCTATTAAGGACTTTAGCTATATCTTTAGGGACTATAGCCGTATCTTAAGTACTTTCTATTCCGCGCTTTATCCGTTACTTCCTCGCTAATAAGTATCTATATATATATTAGGAGTACGTTCCTAGTATATTACTAAGTACTTAGACTATCTCCTTATCTATTCCTAATTATTCGTATACTAGGGTTATTTTAGGGTCCGTTTCGTCTATAATAGGGTCTTAGCTTATTTCGTAGTACTATTTAGTTCCGTTCTTATACGGGGAATACCTTAAGCTATAATTTACTAAACGAGGTCTAGGTCTAACTTAGCGAGGAGTAGGGTAACCCTATAGATCTATAATAGGGGCTCTAGTAGCTCTGCTTCTAGGCTATTATACGCGTCCGCGAAGTCCTAATACTTCTACTTAGGGTTTTAGAAACGTTAGTTATAGCCGTATAGTTTAATAATAGTTTAGAGTACTCGGGTATTATCGTCGTCCGTATCTTCCTATAGCTAGGTCTCTATTACCTTCTAAGTAATATCGTAAATTAAATCGTAGCTTATCTATACGTTTACTATCTATCTCTACTATAGGTTATTTATAAAGTAGCTACTTACGTATACTACTTTATTAATATCTCTCTAAAAGCTCTTATTATTAATTTAGAACCTTATATCTAGATTAAATAAGAACGAGTTAAGCTCTACCTAGCTAGCTCCCTTATAATAGATAGGTAGTAGCTAGATTTTAATAAAGTATATACCCTTATAGTTTTCTTTATCGTAGGCTATCCTTAGGGCAGGGGCCGTTCTTCTACTACTAGTCGGCTATTAGGCCGAGGGGTCCTCCCCCTTTCTTAGTAAAGTTAGTTCCTCGATCTTCCTCTTACGTACGAATTTCCGTCTTTCCTCTTCTAGTTACCTATCTAGTTCCTCGTCGGTTATTATTAGGGTATCTACTATAGCCTCCTAGTTAGTTACTTAGCTATACTCCGTTAGCGGCGTATTACCCCTAGTATCGACGTCCTCTTAGTACCCTACTATAGTCTAGCTTCTAGTATTTCGCGTCTCTCTAGTTACTATTATATCTAATAGTCGTTACCTCCTAAAGGATAGATCGATTATTATATTAGGGGAGTAGTTTAGTAATAAGTAAAGGACGAGTATTAAGTCTATTAGTAGGTAGCTATAGAGACGTAGAATAATCGATGCCCTCCTTCTCCTTATCTAGGCCTCCGGCCGCATCTATATATATATGATTCTGCCAACGCTCGGCCCCTTAGTCTGCCAGTAACCCCCAGGGTCCCGGCCCCCCTGGCCCGTAGTCGCCCGTGCTTATAATATAGAGTCACCTTATTAGTAAAGTGAGAAGGCTATAAAATATTACTAAAATAGCTCTGCAGAGGACTCTTAGGCCTCCGCAGATAGTATAGCTAAATTCTAGCGTGTCTGCCTAGGAATAAGATCCTCTATATTTAAGATATCCGCCTGTGGCAGCTGTCACGAGCTGGCTATACAACCTCCGAGTGCCCTTGTAGGGGAGCCTCGACAGCGATTCTACATTCCTCGGCTCATCTACCTGTTAGCAATTCAATTTCAAAAGCTGGCCTTGTTCTTCTCCAAGTACTCCCTCCACGTAGTAGCTTTCAACCCAGCCTCAGCAAGCAGCTCCCTGCTCCCGTCGAGGCTCTGTCCGCGGTAGTATCCCGGCTCCTCGATGAATAGATGATTTCCCAGCAGCTCCTGCGCGATCGTGGGAGGAAGGAAACTCTTGTACGTTTCGCTGTCGACGGGAACGAAGGTAGCCTTCTTTCCCGTTACCTCGGTGAACTCGGAGAGGATGCGAGTAGGCGTGTGGTAGTCCTCTGCGGCGAGCACCTGCTTGCCATAATGGGCGGCCGGGTTGCGGGGGACTGCGGCGACGTATTTGCCTTGACTTCTGTCAGCTGCTGAAGGGCCGGAGTAGATGGGGAGGCGTTGTTAGGAGGCGTTGTTGGAAACTTACCCATGTCGTCTTCAGCGTCGATAAGCGGAAACTGCGCAGTCTCGCAGGCCGGGTAGACAAGGAAATACGACCCGTCCTCGCCCTTCTGCAGCATCTGCATGGCGATGTAGTTGCTCATGAAGTAACCTGGGATTATGAACGTGCTCTGAATGCCCTTGTCGCGGATGTACTGCTCGACGTCGGCCTTCTGGTCAAAGTGGTAGATGTGCTTCAGGCGGCCGGCGGTCTCCTTGGTGGCGTGCAGGAGGGAGGAGAAGAGGAGGTGCTGGACGCCGGCTTCGGCGGCCGCGTCAGTGACGAGTTTGCCATGGTTAGTTCCTGGCCGTCGGTGGGGTTTGAGAAGTCGGGTTTCGTCAGGAGGAAGACTGTGTGCGAGCCGTTGACGGCTTCGGCGATGGATGTTTTGGAGGACATGTCGGCCTGGCCGTGCTAGTGCGGGTGCCTTGGGGGGAGGCGGTTCAGATCGTACGGATTTGACTTCGGTACCCTTGCTGGCGAGGGCCTGCGCTGCGGGCTTTGAGATATCACGGGTGATACCGCGGATGGAAAATTGCTTGGAGAGGGATGAGTCGGCGAGGACGGCCTTGATGACGGAGCCGCCCTGCTTGCCAGTGGCTCCGAAGACCGTGAGAAGCTTGGACATGTTGAAGCTGAACTGAGATTTCTTGAATGATGAGAGGTTGTAAGAAGATATTGATGATCGTATGATGATGGTTATTCTGTGTTGTGAAGAGCAGATTCGATTATCAAGGTTGAACATGTCTTGAACTTATACCTGAGCCATTGTCAACTCGTAATCGCAGAAACGGACACTCGGAGTGCGTGGTCGTCAAGCAAGCGACATTTCAATAGCCTACCGGCATCTCTGATTAGCAAGACAGCCAGTCCGCCGAGAACAATATCCGGCAACGAGCATCTGCCCGGCCGTCATCGGTCTTTCAACGGCGGGGGACCCACTTCGCTGTCGGACGCCGCGAGTGGAGCATTTACCCCGGCACGAATGTGTCAGCAGCGTAAGCCGCAACCCGGCCGCACGTTACCAAAGAATGCATCATCGAACCATCCATGCGAATGAGCTGTTTTCTATTAACACCGCATGGTTACGAGGCCCGGACGCCGAAGTTGCTCCACTTCCCACACCCCGCGCGACACACTCAGCCACATGTATCAACATGACGACCCCAGGATCAGCAGCGCAGCCCGATGAGGCCCCTCCTGTCATCCGGATATCGTGCCGGCGATGCAGAGGGAGAAAGCTGAAGTGCGACCGTGCAACGCCGCGGTGCTCGCGTTGTGTCAAGGCAGATGGAGACTGTGACTATCCCGGCTCGAGGAAGACAAACTTGGGGAAGCGGACCCAGGTGCGCGATCTCGAGGCCAAATTGGGTAAGTTGACTGCCAAGGCCGTCCACCCGTTGCTGTCAATCTAGATGCGGCTTCGTAATCTTGCTGATGATATGCCAGGCCAGCTTGAGAACAAGCTCAAGAGCATCAGCGCGGTAGAACAGCCGGATATGACTGAGCTTGCCGACCTTGCTTCAACATCTAACCTTGACCCCTTTTTGCCAAGCGGATCTGTATTTGGTAGTCTACCCATACCAGTGATGCACCCCGATCAAATCTAATAAGTCAAATCATCAAACAACCAAACAAACAACCCATTTTCCTATAGTCAAATAGCTAAATACATGGATTTACAATGTTTGGATATTTAGTAAACGTTTAAACAGACATCGAGACTTAAGACCTATAAAAAAAGAGTAACTAAGCTAATTAAAACTTTATATTATCTATTATAAATAGAAGTTTATAATAGGTACTATAAATACTAATACTAGGAATCGAACCTAGATCTCTATAATAAAGTAGAGACCTTAACTAATTAGGCTATTAACTACTATTACTAATAGGGGAAAAGACCTATATATATTAATCTACCGATTAGCTAGTTTAGTCTCCTACCCTGAAAATTACCGAGGCGTAAATCCCCTACTAAAGTAGTAATTCTACTAATAGAACTATCTATAACGTTACCTACCTATAATATCGCCTACCTATAACGTTACCTACCTATAATATTACCTACCTATAACGTTACCTACCTATAATATTACCTACCTATAACGTTACCTACCTATAACGTTACCTATCTATAACGCTACCCATCTATTACGTTACCTACCTATAACGTTACCGCGATACTACCTACGCTATTAAAGCTATCGCTACTACTACTACTATTATTAATATATCTATAACGGTCTTTAGGGCACGTCTGCTAGACTTAATTCGAACCTAACTTTTACGCCCAACGCAGTCTAATTCCGACCTCCCTACGCAGTCTAATTCCGACCTCCCTACGCAGTCTGATTCCGACCTCCCTACGGCGATTTACCACGGCCGGCGCTTTACTCTCGACGCGATCATTACGAGGAAGGGCTCTAGAGACGTTAGAAGAGCTTTAGTACCTTAATAACTAGCTTCGTCGAGGGGCTATTCAATTAGGAGGGCTATATTAGGGTATTAACGGCGTTAATACTAACGATTCTAGGCAATAGGTAAGTCCCTGACTATCGTAAGAGCTTTATTATCTAATAAATAAGTTAAATATTTATAAATAGAGCTAAATAAATAAATACGTCGATTTCAGCGAGCTAAATAGTTAAATACGAACGCTGTATTTGACTTGTTTGATCGGGGTGTAACACTGACCCATATACTCTAACCCTGCCGCGGCGCAACCTATCCTACTATATGCCGATGATCCATCTCAGACCGAATTAGCGAGGCTTAGTCTTTTCGAGCAGCTGCCTGCTATCGATCTGATAGAAGAGCTGTTAGTAAGGCCCACTGACTATGGCTTTAGCCTAGATACCTTACTGAGCTGATGTCCCTAGAACGGCAATCTACTTTGATGAGCTGCATCATACTGCTCCAATGCTTCATCGGGAGCGTTACATAGTGTCTCTCTATTTGCCTCCTCATATGCGCCCTCCGATGTGTCTCCAATACATCGTCATGGCCTCCGCAGCCAAGATCAACAATGTACATCGGCAGTTGGCAATGCCCTTTTATCAACGCGCCCGCGCTTATGCTGAATCCGACGAGATGAAGGTACGTCGACTTGCCACATACATCGCACATCGCTTACTATCCGTCCTCAGGGCAAAGGCGAATATTTCTTAATCGTAGCCCACGCTCAATTCTGGATTTTGTGCTCAAACTTCGAGGCTCGGCAGACGTGGTTCTCGAGAGCATCGACTAGTATTGGTCGAAGCGTCCGCATCTCGCAAATGTTGAACTTGCACCGAATGGATCGGAAGACGTCACAAGGCCAACCGACGCTCGCACCAGCGCGAGACTGGACGGAAACGGAAGGGCGGCGTCGGACGTGGTGGGTTGTGTTTTGCATTGATCGATTTGTATGCGGTGCCACGGGCTGGCCTGCGTTGGTCAATGAAAGAGATGTGAGACGTTCCGTCCTGGAAGTTGACAATCTGCTGACGCTGTCAGATGCATGTCTTACTTCCAGCTTCAGAGGAGGCCTTCACGAGCGGAGCTGAAGAAAAGACCGGCATGCTGAAAGATGTCCTGCAGCAGAGAGGTGAAGGCTACTCCTCTTTTGCCGGTCGCGTCCTCGCAGCCCATCTCTTCCAAAAGACAATTGAGCACACAGAGCAGCAAGCGTCAGAAGGCAACCCGGCAGATGTCAAGAACGGCTCCTACTGGAAGCAACACAGAGACATCGACAACAACCTGGCCACGATGCTCATAGCTCTCCCCGACACGCTGCGCCTGCCCCGGAACATCCGCTCTCCAAACGCAGTCTTTGTCAACGTCATCACCCAAGCAGCCATCATCGCCTTCCACCGGGCAGCCCAATGGACCATGCGCCCACTGCGCGATGTCCTGCCCGAGCACACAATCCGCCAGAGCCAGAGTCGGCTCCTCCCTGTCGCCGAGGAGATTCTGCACGTCTTCCGCATGATTCCCGATCTAGAAGCGACGCTGCAGAACGCTATGCTGACGTTCGCTGCATACATGGCAGCGCTTGTCTTTTTGGAGGACTTCGCGGCTGAGCATAGCCAGCAGAGTGAGATCAACGTGGACTTTCTCGTTGGCATACTCATTACAATTGGACGGGGGAATGCCATGGTTGCTTCTTTGGCGAACCAGTTGGCTATCGATATGCATCATTTGGGTATCAAGTCCGAGGTTGCAGATAAAGTGAGTCAGCCTGTGCATTTATGTTATGAGGGGCTCAATTTGCTAACTGGCTTCAGGCTTTTGAGTTTTTCGCGCCTAAATTGGCCGAGAAGATGGCCGGTTCTTCGGGAGTCAACTTTTGTATGCTGCGTGGGCCGCCTGGTGCGGATGGTGCAGGACATGCTAGTGTGACACCGGAATCGAGCACATCGCAGACAGCATCATCGGGGCAAGCAGGCTATGGGGAGTCTACGGAGGCCAGTCAGCTTGGGGATGGCAGCGAGATGATGTGGTCGAGTACTATGCCTGAATCGCCGCCCGTTGGATTGAGGTTTCCTTATGAGGCGATGGTTTGGTGAGACGACTGGATTGAAGAGAGAAATATCAATCATGTATCCGTACAGCCCAGCATGATGGAACACTTGACATGTTGTTCGAAATTGCTTTCCTGCTATTTGTAAATTTCCAATGTTTCAGACTGAACAGCCCGCTAACTTGCTGATTGATTATTACCTATCTAGAATGACAATTTCGTGCTTTTTTGCTTCGATGAGATTAGATGTACGAGGATGAAAATTCACTACTGCGGCGCTTCAAGACCTGTGGAATGGACAAATTGACATCACCTCGGGCTTTGATAGAGCCTAAGGAAAGAAGCTTGGTAGACGATCTCTGTTAGGTATGCTGCGCATCAAACGTCATCTTCTGGCGACTCAATACCTGGTCCAAGCCATGTTGCTGGATGCTTGTGGTGCACGCAATCGTGATTACTGATTGTACCTTACGGAAAGGTAGCCGTGATAACAGGTCACGGTACAAAAATGGAATCAGCACAGAGCGTGAATAGTCACGCTATGGCCCCCGTGTAAGGTATTCTGATGGGCTGGGCGT
This sequence comes from Verticillium nubilum, assembly GCA_002851675.1. NCBI lineage: Eukaryota > Fungi > Ascomycota > Sordariomycetes > Glomerellales > Plectosphaerellaceae > Verticillium > Verticillium nubilum. The sequence continues at coordinate 220,875 of NMXI01000054.1, read as the reverse complement.
TAATGACGGCAGCTCGGCACAAGCCTGGAGTGATTCTTGTGGTATTGATGCCTTGTTGGTCGGTGTCACATTTGCCCCTGCCTGCATGCGCCTCTCATATGACTTGGCGACCAAGATAGTGTCGGAGCCAGGATTGGACGCGCTTTCTCAAACAACCAGAATTCGATAGGTCCCGGCGCTACAAAAACTCACCGTGCGAATCATCACTCGCTGACAGTACCAGCGTGAGTGGAGCCAGTAGCGATCACCTAACATTTTCATCCTTCGCATGCGACCAAACGCAGTACTTGACCGCGACAAGTTTGCTGCTTGCCGCTGCATTTGATCTGGTAGAATATACAGGCGAGTACCAAACCCATGTTATCATATTTGTGTGGTAGGTCAAAATTTGGTAAGCGCAACAGGTGATGGCGTAGAATCGATGAGGAGGATGTGATAGATGATGCGATAGCAACATTTAGCGACATGGTATTACACAGTGTGGCCTGTTAGATTAGCCCTCTATTACTCCTCCGCTTTGCCTTGCACCTTGGCCCCAACGGACCTTCCGCTGAAACCGACCTTACCTTGACTGCTCTATCGTTCCTTCTTTTTCTTTCCACATATCCTGATCCATCCACAGCAGTCCCTTTCCTTCTCTTCCTCTCTTCCTTGCGGCACACACAACGAGCATTCATTGCCTCTGAGCAGTCAACACAAAATACGTCGTTCCTTTTCCCTTCTTTCGATCCATTCTGTGACCCGACCAAAGTAAGCTTTCGAGGCCCAAAGAGCCCACAATACTGCGCGACCAAATTCATCCGCTGGTCTCAATAAGCACGATCCACAAGATACGAATCCATCTCTCCTTTGTCTGCCCTTCCCGCAAGGCCTCCCCACTTTCGGCTCTAGACATCAATATCTGCTTTTGTTTATCTTCTCAATACAATCCTCTTCGTAAGTTCTCGATCTCTGCCTCCTTTGATCCGTCAACCTCTCGACATCCCACGAACACCGATGCATCATCTCAACCCATGCCGCCTTCTCCCTATTCCCATGCCGCCTTCCTCCCTGTTCCCATTGAGGCTCACATACCCGAACGCACTTCCTTCCTCTCGGCCCACTTTGCTTTGCCCTGCCAATAACTCACCCAAGGCATCACGATTCGAGGTCGTGCTTACGGGAACCATCGTCCTGCCTCGAGAAATCCTCACCCTGCCCTATCACCTTCAGTAATGTACCTTCCTTGTGGAGGCTTTCCTCACCTGGACGCGTGCCTCCTTTGCCCCTTACGAACCAGCCTACTAGCATGCAATCGCAACGGCCACCATCAACATGACCACTTCGAGCATCGCCATCCAGTGGGCCGGACGGATGGTGACAAGTTCAAGCTGCTTCTCGATTACACATCATCAATCAGCCTGCTAACGACCCATGCAGGTTGCCTGATTACCATCTGAGCACTTACGCCCGCTGTCATGGCGGACCCTCAGCCGCGAGCCTATAGCTCCACCCGTTACTTCACCCCGAATACCATGGGCGAGTGGCAGCGGATTGATGACCTCTACAACCGTCTCAGCGCGGTTGCAGACGATGACTTTGTCATCAGAGAAAGCCAAATCAAGGACGAGTGTTATACTCATCAACTCGCCTTTCTCCATCGCACAGATGTGCCCGCAGATGTGAGCGAAAACCTGCAGCGTCTTCTCATGGAAAACCGCGATCTACGGCTGGAGAAGCTACGGCTGGGATATGAAGCCAGAAAGAAAGATCTCCTCGAAGAGAAGAGAAAAGAGGAACGCGATCTGCTTACCAGAATGGGCTCAATGTTCGGCGAGTCGAAACCAGCCATCATTAGCACGCCTGTCGCCAGTCCTCGCATGTCCGATGCAAGCCCGAACGTCTCACCCAGAACGCAAGACAAACAATTGCCAATCCTTGGCTCAAAGTCCATGTCCCCAATCATTCCGGATCCAGGCCCTTCCAAGAACGCGACGCAAACGCCCACAGCGTTCAGGCCGTCGCCTCTGAATCCCGCCTCTGTCAGCAATTCTGTCAGCAATACTCCCGTCAGCAGTGCTTCCGCCACTTTTGGAACCCCGCGCAACCCCCCTTCGCAGCAGTCCGAAAGCTTTGGAGCCGGTAGTGCCAGGATCCTGACTGCCAAGCCAGCACAAAGTGTTCCTCATGTTCCTCTTACCCCTCAGCCCACGACGAAAGACCATCTGCAGGCCCAAAAGGCCTCACAGAGAGCCGCACAAGCCCTGGCTCAGGCACAAGCAGAGGCACAGGCGAAAGCGCGGGCGCAATATGATGCCAGAATAAGCCAGAAATCAACTCCAGACATACATCCCCGAGAGACACCATTCACTGTCAATCATCAGGCGCAGGCTCAGGTGCAAGCGCAAGGAGCTATCATACAAGGCCAAACCCTCCACCAGAAGACACCTCCTCAGGCCGTGTCACCCAGATCGAATAACTCTGTTGATCCGTCGCCAAACTCTGAACTTGGCGTGCCGACGCAACAGAGCAAGCGAAAGTCAGAAGCTGTGGACGTTGACCAGCCATCCGGAAAGGAACAAAGCCCTGGACGTATCAAACGTCCCAGAAAGAGTGACGTGGCCAGGATCAATCCGACTGTTGTGATCCCTCCTGACAGAAGGGTCACCTTTGAGAATGTGCATCAGGGAGGTAACCCAACGTATATGCATACCATCGTCAAGTGGGAAGACGGCAACTATTACATCCTCATCTGCGAGGAGCATGGCGTACATTTTAGGCAGAGAGCCATCACAGCAGCAGCGAAACATCTCGACTCCCAGGCGCACGGGAATATGGGCCGATTTCATCATGTGGCCTTGGAAAAGCTTGGCTACCTCATCATCGACTGCGACGACGAAAAGCAGACGAAGCATAATGCGATCGTCACCAAAGCTTTCGGGAACGGTTACGTGTTGCCATCTAGCGAAACCCTTCTCCAGTCGAACCGCGCCGGGTTGGCAACAGGCACCGCCACCAGCAAAACGGATGACACGGAGCCTCCTGCACCACAGCAAAGACAGCAGGTTCTTCCAAAGCCGACTCCGGACGTTTTGCACAAGGGATTACACTTCAACAAGGTCGACAAACGAAAGTATGTATCTCGAGAGACAATTAGCAATCCGGTGGCTGGAGAACTTTACTATGCGACCCCGAAAGCAAAGTTTGGGGACAAGCGAAAGAAATACATCGTCATGATTCTGGCATGGAAAGACCTCAACATCTGCGGCCTCCCCGGCCTCACTTTAGGTCAGCTGGAACTCATCCAACAGGTACGACGCAAAACGTGCTACGCGTATGATGCCGAGGGCATTACAGGGTGGATGCCTGAATACGAAGACGGAGGCAAGAACGTTAAGAAGCGCTGGTTCCCCGTCATTTGGTTTGAAGGCAACAAAACAGAGGACAACAGAGAAGGCTGGGTTCGCGCAGAGGAGCTTTCCAACTTCGATCTGTTACCTGTGCCCAAAAGAAGCCCGCAGCACCCAGAAATTAGAGCACGCCATTGGTACTACCGAAGCCACCCAAGCAAAGCACCCGCCGGCACAGTTGTACCCCAGACTGCCCATACTGGCGAGGAAGCGGCAGTAGCGAAGCCCGATGTTGACGGGGCCTCGGCTGTTGAGGGACAGGAGGAAGACTCAGATGCCACAGACGTTGATGATACGGACTCTGAAAGCGAGCTTGCGGTTGAGGAGGCGCCTGAATGGGCTGGCCCTCCACCTGTTGAAGACCATGCCAGTGACAGCGATTACCACGCTTCCGACGATCTAGAGATGGCCGAGTCAGCTGCATCTTCGCAATCCTCGCGGCAGCCGAAGCCGCCACCCAGGAGAAGCACTCAAGAGGTGCGCTCTAAGGTCACCGAGGTGGAACCCCTGCGTCCTGTGACCCCTGTTCGTGTCGGGGCGGCAGCCGGCACTCGGTCATCGACGAAGAAGCAGTCCGGGGAGCGCGACATTGACATGGAAGACGCACCGCCAGTGGTTTCGCCGCTGAACAAGCGGGCTCGAGACGGCGTGCCGAACGGAGTCACACGCGCGCGTGCTGCGACCGTTACGCCCAAGGCAGTCCAGGGGCAGCCGTCGGTTCAACTGGGAACTCCTTTGGAAAAGAAGGCGCCCAAGGCCGATCCTTCGACTGAACAACCAGAGACAGAGCTGTCGGACGAGGCAGAGAAACGGGCAGCAGAAGGCCGGAGAATCACGCCTCCAGAAACGGTCGGTCCACTTCTCCAGGTCACTCAGGAACTTCCACAGGAGAAGATGCAGAAGCAGGAGCTTGCAACTACGAACGGAAGTGCAGACACGGAGATGCAGGGGGTCGTGGATCAGGCCCGCCACCGCATTGTTGACCAGGCGTTCCGCACCGTTGTGACGGAGGCCATTCAAGAAGTGGTCGACCAGCAAAGTGCACACTCTGCTATGGGTAACGAGACAGTCGATAAAAATAATGTGGAAGGTGACGGGAAAATCCAAGACGAATTGCTGCAGGGGACCGCTGGCCAGCCTCTACAAGCCCGGGCTAACAACGCACTTTTGAACGTCAGCAATGAGACTGACGGCGAGTCGGCAGCGATGAGTATCTCACACACACCTATTCCACAGCAGACAGCTAGTGGCTCCCCTACGGAACACAACACCAAGAAGGTCGTCTCTGAGAACCCGATACAGCAGACACAGAAGCCTCAGGACGGACCGGCGTCGGCCGGCAAGGCGGTTGGAGAGGGAGATAACGCCTCGAAAGGGATTGAAAATGGGAGTCACACATTCGTCAATGGCAACGGCGCGAGCAGCACTACGCCCGGAACGTCGACAAACAACGACGCCGTCAGCGGCCACAATACCACACCGACATCCCCGACCGTCAGCCCGATCATCGCGAATGCCGGCTTCCGTGCGGTAGATCCGAGTGATCGCTGGCGAGCTGTGCGAACATCCAACTCACCAGCGGTCACGCCTGTCTTGGAGAACACTACGACCAATACCCCGGCGGACACCGCTGCGCCTACGCCGGTGCATGCGACGACGGCAAACGAGAGCGAGCAAGCCGCGACCAAGGCGGCATCGACATCGACAAACCCAGCCTCAGGACGACCTCCCGACAAGATGTCAGTCTCCCTAGCCGCCAGCTCCGGAGCATCCCCAGCATCAGCATCGGCGCCGGAACTGACGAAGGGACCGATTGCGCTGGCGGCCGGAGTAGGTGCCAGAACAGGCTCTCAAGTGTCGACGCCGCTGGCCCAGTCGCCCCGCATGGAATCACCGACCATCAAGCAGGATTCCGAGGCAGGAGGCATTGTGTGGAATGTGTCAGCCTTTCAACAGGGCAATCGTCGATGGTCACACCCGTCGTTGTCTCTCAGTCTGTTCGTGGACGAGACGGGCGTGGCCAAGACCAGGGACGCGGACGAGATGGACGCGGCAATCAATCCGCAGGCCATTCAAAGCATGAAGTACAGTCGATCGAAAGACAAGTCCCGCGCTGAGTTGATTCTGACGCCGAAAGAGGGTGTTGTGGAGCAGAAGCTGTTGTTCACCCTCGGCAAAGGTCGAGGGAAGATGCAGAGCTTCAGGTTTGTGCGATGGATGCGACAATCCAACCCAGCAATCACAGTCATTGATGGGCCCACGCTGGTATGAAGGGTAACGGCAGTTTTTTTTTTGACTCGGCGAGGCATTGGAAGTCATGATGGCACGGAGCGTAAGAGCATGATTGCCAGGCGTTTGACTCGCGGTTGATGGTGTAAGATTTGGAGGATCCAGATGGGACTTTTGGGCGCATTATGCAACAGGTGATCAAGGACATTGCTGGGTTTGTTAATAATTGCTGAGTCTGTAAGTAGTTGAAAGCTACTGGTTAATGAGTTGACTATGCTTGATACCACATAGCAAAGCCTACGCATGCCACCCCCGTGACGTCCGATCATGGTGTTGAGGGGACACGTGCGCATCGGGATGGTGATTTGCATGTGATTGCGGCGTTGCCGACAGGCTGGGGCCGATTGCAGAAGGCGGGGGACGCTGTAGCAGGGGGAGCTCCAGTGGAGGGGGGCATATCAGTCAGCGCCTGGGCACGCTAGGATGCCCCGGAGGAATGGGACGCTTCGCAGTTGTTTCGTTTGCTCCGTGTCTCTTCCTCTGACCACATGCATGCATGCTCGAACAGAGTCTTTCCTCAAGCGACATTCGTATCATTACATACGATCGATTATACTTTTCGGAAAAGGACGACAAGAAGGCCTAACGAGACCTTATTGTTGAAGGCCGAGCATCCCGGCTTGCTGTGAGGTGCGGTGTCTAGGCAGGGCGATGACGTTGTGACCATATCGTTGCGCCTGCTTTCCACCGTCTGTCGCACCTGCACTTGCACCTGGGCCTGCGCGCTTGAGGTAATAAGTAAGGTAAGGTACGCCTGGGGGAAGGGAGTTGCCTGCACGCACTTGCCGCCCCGATCGATCTTGCTGGGCAGTCGCGTCGCGGGTGCTACTGCTAGTACCGACCGACGTCAGCCTGATCGTCACTTGAAGCCTGGCTTTGGTATTTCTTTCCCTTTGCCTCCCCCTTCCGAACCACGTCGCGAGATTCATGGCTGCCTTTGTGAGTATTTCTTCCATTCATTCCATCTCCAGCATCCACCTCCACATCTCAACACGAGCGTTTCTCCCTTTCATCCCCACTCGGACCTCCTTGAGCACGGTCAACGCGCGACTCGCTGCCCTGACCAGCATCCGCTCGTGGGACCTGCCGTGGTGCGCCCCATCTCCATCCACCCGTCCCGTTTCGATTCCCACGTCATCGCGACCGGGTACACCAGACGAGCCAGCACATGCCGTTTCCACCGCTGTCCTTCCTACCTCATCTTGTGTCTGTTATACCTTTGCAGCACTGCTAACGCTGCCACCGCCAGGACACGCCTTGGCTCTCCCACATGGCGACCCCAAAACCATCCCGCGGCGATGATGCCTCGTCCGTCGCCGACGACAATCCTCAGAACTCTGCTCCCTCCGGCGCACCCCCGACATTTGCCTCCTTCTCGCCCGTCACATTGTCCGCATCGGCACCCTCCCGCTCCTCCCGTCGATCTACCATCCTCGTCCATCAGAAGAGCCCTCTGTTGCTCGCAACACCACCACAGATCACACGCGCCCTCGCCTACTCGCACTCTTTCCTGCTGCCGATGAATAAGGCTGTTGGCCTGCTGAGCTGGACCACGGGCGATCCATGGGAGAGCTTCCTCCTCGTCTGCGGCTGGTGGGCCGTTGTCCTTTACGGAGATGCCTTCATCCGAACCGCCGGCCCCTTGGTCCTCGTTCTGGGCCTCATCCTCGCCATGTACTCGCGACGTTACAGCCCACTGAGCAGCAGCGGCTGGATGGAAGACCGCGACCCCGAGTCGACAAGATCTCAGAAGGGACACGCCCGTTCGGGCTCCGAAGCGACACACACCCGCCATCAGAAGACGCTGGACGAGATTGTCGAGACGCTGAAGGAGTTCACGGGGCGGTGTAACGTGTTGCTGGGCCCGGCGCTCGAGCTGACGGACTTTCTGAGCACTCAGCGCACGCCGACGAGTGCGACGACAAGACCAGCGTTGACAGCGCTTTTCGTCCGGATTCTGTTCTGCACGCCTTTCTGGTGGGCACTTACGCTGCCACCCTGGAGGATCGTCACGACGAGGAGGGTGGTGTTGCTGCTCGGAACGTTGGTCTTGACATGGCATGCCCGCGTGGTCAAAGTGGCGAGGACCATTCTCTGGCGGAGCGCGACTGTCAGGAAGACCGTGGCGCTTGTCACTGGCCTGCGGTTTGAGAAACCCGATCGCCAGGCTACGCCTCAACCCGACTCTGACATTGTTACGGCATCAGCGGACGGGCCCATGCCGAAGGTTGATCGCCAGACCTCTGAGCTGACGAAGGCTCTTCGACAGAGGAGTCACAAGCATGGAAATAATGCCACGGGACGGGACGCCGGGGTCAAGTTTACTTTTATTCTGTACGAGAACCAGAGGCGGTGGGTTGGGCTGGGTTGGACGCAGAGTTTGTTTGCATATGAGCGCGCGGCATGGACGGATGAGCACAACAACTCCGTCCCGGCGAAGGATGTTTTTGAGCTTCCCGATGTCGAGGACGGCAGCAAGATGAGGTGGCGGTGGGTTACAGGCAGCCGTTGGCGGGTGGACGGCGTGACTGATGAAGTCGCTGAAGAGACGGATTTCGATGGAGAGGCCGGCAAGAACGGTTGGATTTTCTATGACAACAAGGTACGTCCCATATTCAGATTGACTAAGCCAAAAGCTAATGATAGCAGTGGCAAGGAGGCCGTCGCGGGGAAGATGGATGGGGCAAGTGGACACGCCGCCGTAAGTGGTATCGCGATGCCGAGCTTGTCGAAGTCTCTGAGGAAGAGCTGGCGGCAGCGGCAGCAGCAGCTGCTCAGCCGACGACGCACGTATACAGCACTCTCTCAGAGAAGATGGTGTCACCCACACAGTCGACACACAACCTGGCGCCATTCTCCGAGGACGGGACCAGCGAACAGGCTCAGACGCCACTATCCAGCTCCGGCGGAGGACGGTCGTTCTTCCGGAAGCCATTGAGGAGGCGAGGCACGGGGCAGTCTTCTACCTCGGTGGCCACGAGCACGACGGCCGTCGAGGGGGCACCAGAGAGGAAGAAGGGGAGACGAGAGAGCGAGGTCATGAGTGCTGACGAGGGAGGTGTGGATGATGTTGGCAGGCGGGTGAATTTGGCTCTGCAAGGGCAGGGTGGCGGCGGCTGGGGGATAGGAGATGAGGCAAGGATGAGCTTGGAGTGATAGCTGAATGATAATGTTGCGATGTTGTCAGAGTGTCTTGTTGTTACTGGTGCATACCTTCAGACGGAGTTGTCACATGCTTTAAATGTAAGTGCTCTCAAATGATAGCTCCGATTCTTCAGGAAGCCCTCTCACAGTGAGAGCGGTAAAGGAGAGCGCAAGGCTGTGTAACTGGCGAAGTAAGTCAATCCAAAACGTTTGCTGGCGGTTCATAATGAAACAGGCGATGAATGCCAGCTTCAGATTCTGTCTATCAAACCTCGATCTAGGCCTTCTTCTGCTGCTTCAGCACATATCCGAATGCCTCATCCAATATCGCCAGGCCCTCGGCAATCTCCTCCTCGGTGACCGTCACTGGCGGTGCCAGTCGGAACACGCCGCCCATACCCGGCAGGTTGACGACGTTACAAGAGAGTCCCTTCTCCATAGCCCGCTCCGACACGGCCTGCCCGAGAGCTGGCCCAGGTGCCTTCGTCTCAGCGTCCGAGATGATCTCCAGACCCTGCAGCAACCCCTTGCCACGCACGTCGCCGACGCACCAGTACTTCTCCTTCAGCTTCAGCAGGCCCTCGCGCAGTTGGTTTCCCCTCGCCTCAGCCGCGGCGCACAGCCCGTCGCGCTGCACGATCTCGAGGACCTTGGCGCCCACGGCAGCGGGAAGCGGGTCGTTGAGATGGGTCGTCAGCCAGAGGAAGCCCTTCTCGCGACAGCCTTGCTCGATCTCGGCCGATGTCGTCACGGACGCGAGCGGCAGGCCTGCGCCGAGCGTCTTGGACAGGCAGAGGATATCGGGCACGACGCCGTGGTGCTCGAACGCGAACATGCGCCCTGTGCGGCCTACGCCCGTCTGCGCCTCGTCGAAGATCAGGAGCATGCCGCGCGCGCGGCACCCCTCTGCCAGCGCGGCTAGGTATCCCTCTGGCAGGTCGAGGATGCCGCCCGTGCTGAGGATGGGCTCGAGGATGAAGGCCGCCAGGGAGCCGACGGACTGTCTGTCTATGAGGGACCAGCCGTAGTCGAGCTCGGCGCGCCAGTTGTAGGTGCCGTCTGCGTTCCGGAAGGGGGAGCGGTAGGCGTACGGCGCGGGGAAGGACATGTGGCCTGGCGCGCTGGGGATGCCGGCGCGGCGGCCGGTGGAGTAGGTTGCTGAGGCGGCGCCGGCGGTGAGGCCGTGGTATGAGGCGGAGAAGGCTACGATTTCGAAGCGGCCGGTGTGGGTTTGGGCGAGGCGGATCGCGGCCTCGGTGGACTCGGAGCCGGTGCTGAGGAAGAAGGACTTTGTGAGGGGGGCGGGCAGGAGGGAGGACAGGGATTGTGCTAGGTTGAGGACGGGCTGGGAGAGCATGTTGGAGAGGAGGTGGTCGAGGTTCGCGGCGTGGTAGTTGATCACGGCTGCGATCTCTGGATGGGCGTGGCCGATGAGGGAGGACATTTGACCGGAGGTGAAGTCGAGGATGGGACGGCCGGTTGAGTCGTAGAGGCGCGTGCCTTTTGTCTTGGTGATTATGAAGGGTGAAGCGGGCACGCCGGTGTACAGGAGATGCTTGGAGGCGAGGGGCCAGAAGGTGGCCGGGTTGACGGTGTCAGACATGCCAACGGTGGAGCCCATGATGAGTTTCGTTAAAGAGGGATATGGATGAAGAATGATATGATGAGGACATGATACGCTGTTGAGGTTGTCTCGTGAGGAGCATATATAGCCAGTCGCTCTATCTCAAGGTCTCGGCCGCGGGCAGAGGTCGAGACTAATCCGCGGGAAACTCGTGAAGCAGATGATAGCGACTCTGTATTTGGACCAACATTTACAGGAGTGTTTGTTCTGATAATCTTCCGCGGAGAGCATGTTGCCCGCGGAGAACAGTTTCCCGCGGCCATGTCCTCTCCTGCGTGATGTAACCCAATCACTTCCAAATATTGTGGACTAAGTTGCAGTGGCTGTCACCCCTCCGGTGCAGGCAGGACTTGAAGGACGTGATAAATGATCAATTGGCCAGTCTGATGGGCTGCTAAGATGATCTTTGTCCCGAAGTGATGTGCTCCGATGGCAGGCCGACAATTGCAGGGGTCACGGTTGTTAACATGAGGCCTAGCAACATCACCAAGGACAGTTGAAATCACTTCTCAGACGTCGAATGATAGATTCGAGGTCTACCTGCTGCCTCAGACCCAAAGCCTGTGGGCTCAAGCCACCGTCTTCTCCTGAAGCATGGCATCCCTCTTGCGCACCTCGTCCTTCATCACAACCGCTCTGTCGTTGTTCTTCTTGCTTCGATCCGTGCTCACCGTGCACGCTGCCGCGATGGTAGCGCAGACACCAAAAGCTATTGCCACGAGATACACCAGGCTGAACCCTTGGACGTACGACTCGCGTGCCCCTTCGATGACTCGGTCCACGAGATCTGGGGTCGCACCATTGACTGCCTCATACGCGGTTCGTGTGTTGAGCGTCGCGGCCTGGATCATCGACTGCAGCAGACCCTCCGAGAACTCGACATCCGAATCCTCGATCGCCGCTGTCAGTTGGCCGGGAAGGACCTCGTTGAAGCGGTTGGTATAGATGGCCGTGTAGATTGCCGTCGCCACTGCACCGCCGAAGAGGCGGAATGTGCCAGCAAGGCCGACGGCGACACCTAGATCACGCTGGTCTTCGAGGCCGAAGGAAAGCATGGTGAAGGAGAGTAGCTGTGGTGGTGTGATGGTCGTGGCGGCCAAAACGACTGTGACGATGGCTTGGGCTTCATCATTGGCGCCCACTGAGGCCATCGAGCCGATGAGGGCTGTTTGTATTACCGTGAAGGCGACGAGTTGCCACTTTTCGTGGTGGAGGCGGGAGCAGATGAAGACGACGACGAGGCCGGCAGCTGAGAGTGTTAGCGAGTGATCTGAGAGGTGGTGACAGTAGAGGAAGTGACGCACTCCATGTGCCACAGGAAAAAATGGTAGCATAGACACCGCGCATGATGATATCGCCCTCAGGTACGAAGAAGGCTTGGGACTGGCGGGGCCAAAGTACGTTCATGCTGTAGTAGAGCATGCCACCGACGAAACACACAACAATGACCATGTCGAACCTGGAAAGGTCAGCTACAGCTCCTGCAGAAGCATGGCCAAACTTACTCTCGCACTCTCCTGAACAGCTTAGGTGGGAACAAGGGATACTTCAACGGAGCATAGCTGCACCAAAGCCCAACCGCTATGAAGCAGCACCCTCCTATGATGATCGGACAAAGCGTGCCAGGATGCCTCCATGGATAGGTACGTCCGCCAAAGTTGACGCCGATGAGGAAGAGGGCGCCACCAGAGAGGAAGAGAAAGACACCAACCCAGTCCATCTGCTTCACGAGCTGCCACTTTGTCTCGCCATCCTCGCGGTGCTTCATCTCAAAGTCGGGAGGGTTGTAGAAGAAGAATAGCATCAAGAAAGCGAGGCAGTGGAACGAGAAGAGGTACCAGTAGGCGCCCCTCCAGCCGATGTCCTGGTAGGCGATGAAGGCGTAGCTGACGAGGGGGCTTGAGAAGGCGAGTGCTAGACTGACATCTAGACCGCCGACGGCCATGACCCGGTAGCGGTTGGGCACGGCCTCTTGCACACAGGCGTAGCACAGCTCCTGGAAGCCGGAGCCCACACCGAAGAGCGCGCCTGACGCGATCATTTGGTTGATGGACTGACCGTTCGCGCCGACAAGGCAGCCGCAGATGGATATCAAGGCGCCAGTCATCATGAAGTAGCGGCGGCCAAAGATATCGGACAGGCGTCCGCCGATGGAGACGATCATGGATGCGCCGAACGTCCAGTTGAGTGTGATCCATGTCGAGTTGGGATCGGGGCCGAGTTCGGCGTTAATGTAGGAGAGAGTCGTCGCCGGGATGAGCATGGACATGATGTAAGCGTTGATCTGCCCGCACATGGCCTGAGGAACTTAGTATGGCTTTTACGAAGAGGCAAAGAGGCTTCATACGAGATATGCGAGTATGGTTTCCTTGGTAAGTTTCCCATCTTCGGCGTCCGCCATAGATGTCATGGCCGCGTTTGCATGCTCGATCTGCTGATGCACCTCTTTCTCGCCAGAATCAAAGTTCACGCCATCCGAGTCGGAATTCTGTGGTGGTGCTGGTGTGATGGCCATGTTGGGCAACTCACTCTTCGGTATGCGCAATGGCAAGGTTGCTGTGGTGCCTCTTGTTGAAGACTTGCATTAAGGGATCGACACGACTGAAATTCAGATGGCAAGATGCCCCTTTAGTAGGGACAGGTGGTTGTCGATGGTCTTACTCGCCCCTTTCTGTGTTAAGAGCACCAGGGCATGCGCTTCCCGGGAGCACATATCCTAGAAGTTGGCTTAGCTCAGGGAACGTGAACATGTCGCCTCAATCAGGCAAAGTCAAAGACATGGCGAGAGCCTTGGTCTGGAGATCGTCGCGACTCTACGCCGGGGGGTGCGCGCCATCGGAAACCGGGCCAAGTACGGTGGAGATAGATCTCCAGAAAGGCGGCGTCAGAGGGGATGTCGCCTTACCCGCTTCCAGTCGTCCAGTCGTCCAGGTTTCCATGTCCTGTCTCTTTGGAGTGTATTCACCCGCTTACCCTGTCCCTGGCTAGTTTGCTCGATAATCGGACATAACCTGGGGTCCCCGCGAACAGTGTATTAGAGCCGCCAAGGACCCAGTCAGGTCGCGAGTTTCGAGGTTGCACAGCACTGACGTGTGCTTGGCACTGAATCAGTATGCGGGGGGATGACGGTGTTCTGTGTCGGTAATCCGCGAAAGGTTTCCCGGGTTGAGGGGCGGGGCGTTTGTTGTTTCCGGATGGCGTCGCCTTGCAAGGCTGTATGACTGTTTCTTACCATGACAGTGCTCAGCTAGGATGATCATAGTACTGTCGCATTGACTGCGAATGGGGATAATGCATGCTTTGCCCGCTGATTAGAAGCAGAAGGAAAAGGTCAAGACAAGGCATCCAGTTGGGTCGGAGCTGCAAACTGGATTGGATGTTTTGTTAGTAACGTTGCTCACCCACTTTTGGGCCACCCCCCCATTTGGGCCACTTAAAATCCCTCAACCCCACCCCCAACCACCCATCTTCAACCTACCGTATCTTCACCAATTCTACTGCGATTTCTTCTAGACTTAAGATACTATTATACTAGGTAACGATGCCTAGATATACTGAAGACGAAATCAACTAGGCTCTTGAAGCTATTACAAACGGCGAGTCTATTCGGAAAGCCTCTACTAAATAGGGTATACCAAGGACTACTCTTTAATACCGAATCCAAGGAACATAACCTAGGGATATAGCGTTTTCCAGCTAGCAGAAGCTATCCCCGACCCAGGAAAAGCACCTAGTGGAATGGATACGGATCCAGGCTGCCCTAGGGCTTCCACCGATGCATTAGCAGGTTAGGGAATTTGCAGAGCGAATTCTATACCTGTAAGGAGGCCCCTAGACGCTCGGCAAGAACTGGTTCCAAGCCTTTACCCGCAGAAACCTATCGATAAAGGTCTAAAGGGCTAGGCCTATTGATTCCCAGCGTATCAACGGGGCGTTAACTGACGTAATCAGGAACTGGTTCCGGTATCTATCTATTCCAGAGATTAGAGCTATTCGACTAGCTAACCGATATAATATAGATAAGACTAGTATCCTAGAAGGCCGGGGATCTAATAGCCTAGTCCTAGGCTCTGCAGAAGCCCAGAATCTACGGAAAAAACAGCCTAGATCTAGGGCCTGGACGTCTATCCTTAAGTATATTAGCGTAACTAGTACTATAGTACCTCCCTTAGTCATTTTTAAAGGCAAATCGGTCTAATAGCAGTAGTTTCTACTAGACCTATAGCCCTATAGTAGCTAGAAGTTTACTATAACCGAAAATAGATAGACAGATAACGATACAGCTATCTTCTAGCTTAGGGAGATCTTTATCCCATCCACCTAACTAACCGACCCCTTAATAGCTAGGCTACTTATCCTAGACGGCCACGGCAGCCATGAGACAATAGAATTCATATATCTCTGCTATACTAATAATATCCACCTACTCTTCCTACCTCCCTATACCTCCCACGTCCTACAACCTCTAGACTAGTCTATTTTTAGTCCCCTAAAGACAGCCTATAGAAAAGAGCTAGGATATCTTAAGTAGTGGAATGATTCTATAGTAGTAGGCAAGAGGAACTTCCTTACCTGCTATAGGAAAGCACGCTAGTCAGCTTTTACGGCATAGAATATACATAGTAGGTAGAAATCTACAGGTCTTTGGCTAGTATGGATGGATAGACTACTTCTTAACCGTCTCCTACTAGAGAATTCTACTAACGCTACTAATACGATCGACCCTATACTCGATAGGGCCCTCGGTTCTAGGGCTATCGAATAGCATAAAGTAGCTACATCTGCAGTTCTATAGTCGACCCCTAGGAAGTCAGTTAATCTACAGGTCCAACTAGCCCAATTCAACCGGCTAGATCAACCTACTAATACGCAACGGCTACTATTCCGTAAGGTTCAGAAAGGCTTTAAGGAAAAGGACTGCCTCTTAGCTACCCAGCAATACAGGATTCAGGCTTTAGAACAGCAGTTAGAACAGGCTAGGCCTAGGAAGAAGAAGAAGGTCCGAATTAGCCCAAATTCGAAGTTTGCCGACATCGAAGCTATCTACAGGGCTCAAATTGAGGCAGGCGACAGAGAGGATAGTATAGGTGAAATCAGCGGCCCTGAATTACCTAGTGATCAGGAGGACTGTATTATCGTTGCATCGGAACGGGTTGAAAATTCGGGTTGAACGGAGGGTCTGTTTTTGGGGGTCGGATTTTAGGGTGGCCCAAATGGGGGGGTGGCCCAAAAGTGGGTGAGCAACGTTAAGACACGACGGAAAAGTTTGCCCGTGATCGGCGTTTCCGTCTGTCGAAGGTTCGTAGAATATCCTCAATGAACAGGAATGAACCGGATTTTACAAAGCTGGAATCGGAGACCGACTGTGCTGTTCATTTTGAAGTGTCCTTGGGTTGATCAACACCGCTGTCTTCCCCTTCTCCAAGTCAGATCTTTGTGACTACTCTTCTCTGCTGCTAGATCACCATGACCAGAGTTGTCGTGTTCGGGGCATCCGGTGTACAAGGCGCGGCTCAGGTTGAAGCCCTGGCACGCGCTGGCCATCACCCTGTCGCCGTGAGCCGCAGTCCAAAGCCTCTTGAGGTTGAAGGCAAGCGAATTGAGACATTTGCTGCCGATTTCTCGAACGAAGATGCGATCAAGCAATCCTTGAAGAACGCCGATGCTATCTTTCTCAACCTTCCCTCCACCTCATTCCAAGCCGCGGAGCCGATCATCGCTGCCGCCAAACTCATCGGAGAAGCTGCATCATCGACTCCTTCAGTCCGACTTCTCGTGTTCAACACCAGCATGCCAGTCCCGGATACCAAGCGGGGAATCAAAGCCCAAGATGACCGCGTCGACATGCGCCAACTACTTCGAGACACCGGCCTGCCCGTCATCAGCATTCAGCCTGTTGTCTTTCTTGACAATTTGCTTGAAGGCTGGGCATACCCCCCCATTGCCGAGCGTTCGACAATTGTTTATTGCCACAAGCCCGATCTCGAGGTGTCTTGGATATGTCATCGAGACGTGGCCAAGCTCATGATTGCCGCCATGGAGAGGCCGCAGCTCGCAGGGCGAAACTTTGCCGTCGGCGGACCTGAGACGGTGTGTCTTGCTCAGCTGGCAAACAAGCTATCGCGTGCGTGGGAGCGGCCAATGGAATATGAAAACCAAACGGTAGACGACTTTTGCAACAAGATCAGCATCGCCATGAAGGAAAGGGCGGGACTGGACTCGGAGAGGATTATGAAGCAGATGCACAAAGCATATACTTTCTACAATGAGTCGCCGGAGAAGCCGTTCAAGGTAAATATGATGCCGGTATTGCAAGAGCTGCCGGCCAAGTTGACATCTCTTGAAGAGTGGGGAAGTATGACAAGGCATCGTCTACCAGTTTTGCAGCCTACATGAAGAGAGAGGTTCACTTGAATCATGAATCAGAATCTGATATTTTTAATATTCAAGTATGAAATGGCCGGCCTCGCGTCTTGTGTTCAGAATAGCGGCAATCTCCGTTGAAGCTGTTCCCGTCCTCGATCCCCATGATCCCATCTCCCACAACTCCGCTCGGCTTCGCCTTGCAACGCCTGGGAGGAACGCGATCCGGGGCCCCCCAAGTAAGGTCGGAGCCATTTGGTTCTTTATTGTGAACTTCTCGAAAGTGGGCGATGACCTCAGTGCGATGGATGCCGCGGTCCATGATGCGGGGACACAAGTTGCAAACCCACGTAATCAGTGTTGCACCCCGATCAAATAAGTCAAATACAGCGTTCGTATTTAACTATTTAGCTCGCTGAAATCGACGTATTTATTTATTTAACTCTATTTATAAATATTTAACTTATTTATTAGATAATAAAGCTATTATAATAGTCAGGGACTCACCTATTACCTAGAATCGTTAGTATTAACGCCGTTAATACCCTAATATAGCCTTCCTAATTAAATAGCCCCTCGACGAAGCTAGTTATTAAGGTACTAAAGCTCTTCTAATATCTCTAGAGCTATTCTAGCCCTCTATAACGTTATCGTTAACTTCGCGAGACTAAACGCCCTCTCGTAGTCTGCTAATATTATAGGTATTACTAAGATATCGAGAGCGAGCTTACTAATAGTAGGATACGTCTCCTAGCGCCCGTTCTACTAAGTAGTAATAGGATCTTTAATACTAGACTCTTATAATAGATCGAGTCGAAGGTATTAAGCGAGCTTAGAGTTAGGTATTATAGCTCTCTAATGCCTACTCTATACCTAGTCGTCGAAATATAATAAAGGCGTTATAGGTTAAAGTATTCGGAGCTAGCTAAATCCGTTTTATTCTTAACCTTAGGGGTAATCTAACGAAGCGGAAGTAGAAGAATAGCGATACTAGTATTCCTACTAATAATATAAGCTTATATATATATTATAAACCTAGATAAGCTATTTAGAGCTCGATTACTATGCCTTAAGCTATTAGATACCGAGGCTAGGGTAGAGGATAATAGTACCTATATAGAGAGGAGACTCTCTAAGCTTTATATAGTATTAGTTAAGCTTCTACTATATATTAGTAATAGAGAGACGGAAGTAGTAGCGTAAGTCTTCGCTAAGGGTATTAATATACTATAGGATATTAGTATATTCGCTACGAATATAGTCTAGAAGTACTTAAATAAATAGAAGTAATAAATATTAATAATTCTATTACTTTTATATATACTAGTAAGACCTCGAAGAGTCTTAGCTTCTCTATTATTAACTACTATTATCTATTATCGAAGAACGTCTTCTACTCCTCTATTCTCTCGAGTATATATTCTATCCTAACGAGAACTTCCTAGAGCGCACCGTAGCTCCCCTACTTACTTTATCCTAACGTCCTTATTATTTATCGATAGAGAGGTTTAAGGGTAATATAGAGTTCTATTAGGAGGCGCTAATCTTCGGGTTAGAAGTAGTCTTTAATAGGAACTTACTTATATAGATCGACTTCGCCTATATTCCGTATAAGAAAGCTTTAGATATTACCTTTCTTCTTTAGAGCTCGATTAAGTATAAGGTATATCGAATTCTATTAAATATCGTTATTAAATACTAACTTAAGTTCTATTACTATTTATTAATAAAAGAGAAAGTCTCCTTCTTAAGTAACTTCTATTATAATATATTAGAAGTACTAGCTTCGCTATAGAGAAGATACTACTTACTAAACGATATTATAAAGCTTTCTAATAGGTCCCTTCTTCCGCTAGAATTAAAGAATACTATCGAGATTATCTATATTATCGAGAGACTAAGACTCTTATTTAAAGGTCTCGCTATTATTACTATATAAGAACGCGCGATTAATAAGGTTTAAGATATAACTATAGTAGCGTATCTACTACTCGGTAATATCCTCGTAGTATAGCTTAGGTTATAGAAGTTAGAAGAGGTTATAGGAATATACGTCGTTTATTAACGCCTTATCGGATACTATAACGCTAACGAGGTTAATAATATCCTAATCTCTTATAACTTCTATAAGAGTATTACCCGTAATATTACTTAGATAGGTACTAGAGTACTTATAGAGTATAAGAAGGCGTTATTATAGTTATTTACGTTCGTTAATATAGTATATAGATACTATAAGGATCGTAATTTAATTTAGAGAGGTTTAGTAGTTATAGGAGAAGTAAATCTTTATAAGAGATACTCGTAGCTCTACCTATACCTATCTCTTCTTACTAATAAAGATACTACTTAGTCTCTTTCGTAGACTATTCCGACTCTAGAGTAGGTTATCGGATACTTAAGGATTTAGCTTCGAGAGTAATCGATATATAAACGGGTTATTAGATATATTAAATACCTAGTTTATAGTAATAATAAAGCTAAGAGCGAGCTCTTCGAGTACTTCTAACTAAGCTCTTAGAATAGTAATAGAACGCGATTATAGAGTAAGAGGTATATTAGATAAGCTTAGAGAGGAGTCTTTAATAGAAGAATTCTCGAATATCCTATACTTCTTCCTAAGATAAAGACCTATAGAGGTTATAGTAGAGGCCTTAAAGAGTATTAGATCTCGTCTCTTATTATAGAGATTATAGACCTAGAAGCTATCGCTAGTAGTATTTACTATATTAAGTAGCTTAGTTATAAAGATCCTAGAATCCCTAATCTAGCTTATACGGCCTCTAGAGCCCTTTCTCGTAATAATTGCGTCGAGAGTAAAGCGCCGGCCGTAGTAAATCGCTATAGGGAGGTCGGAATTAGACTGCGTTAGGCGTAAAAGCTAGGTTCGAATTAAGTCTAGTAGACGCGCCCTAAAGACTATTATAGATATATCGATAATAGTAGTAATAGTAGCGATAGCTTTAATAGCGTAGGTAGTATCGTAGTAACGTTATAGGTAGGTAACATTATAGATAGTTCCGTTAGTAGAATTACTACTTTAGTAGGGGATATACGCCTCGGTAATTTTTAGGGTAGGAGACTAAACTAGCTAATTAGTAGATTAATATATATAGGTCTTTTCCCCTATTAGTAATAGTAGTTAATAGCCTAATTAATTAAGGTCTCTACTTTATTATAGAGGGTCTAGGTTCGATTCCTAGTATTAGCGTTTATATTACCTATTATAAACTTCTATTTATAATAGGTAATATAAAGTTTTAATTAGCTTAGTTACTCTTTTTTTAAAGGTCTCGAGTCTCGATATGTATTTAAACGTTTACTAAATATCTAAATATTATAAATCTATATATTTAGCTATTTAACTATAGGAAAATAGGTTATTTATTTAGTTATTTAATAATTTAACTTATTAGATTTGATCGGGGTGTATTACTGCACGTAATAAGGTCGTAACATGCACTAAGCTCATTAAGCTCTTGGAGGTGCTGAATCAGCCCTTGCGGGCTCATCTCACGGCAGCAGTTCTTGCAGTGAGCGTTCTGCTTAGTATGACGAGCAATCAAATGATCGAGCCATTTTCCTTCCGTGGAGAAGGGCCGACCATAACAGACATGCTGGTGAAAGAGACGTAGATTATAATCGCCCAGGGGAGCAGTCACTGCATTCTCCATGTTTGGATTGGCGTGACAGCCGATCTCCTCGACTGCAACATACAGGCCACTGACTGCCGTTTCTCTTTTTTTCATGTGATGAAATTCCATCACATCCATGCGAGCATGGCCAAGCGTCTCAAACGTCATATTGCATCCGGGCATTTTGCATACCACGACACTGAACCAATATGCCTCGAGCACATTGCCACGATCTTTGGGTGGACAAATGCTTCTGGGGTACACATAATCGCAGCCATCGAGGGCATGCTGACGAAAGCCCGTCCTGCATGTCTTCATGTTGCAATCAGGACATATCCAAACACCAGCACACCTGATGTCATCGTGTCCTGCCTGATCGAAATGCTTGACAGTTCCCCAGCACCTGGGACAACGTTTACGGCAAATGGAAGCGTGCGAATAGTACGTCGTGGTAGGGAGGTTCTTGGCTCCGCAGCGACGGCAGTCAAATTTCTGGCCTGCGTGGTCTTGTTTGAGATGCAAGCCTTGACCCAGCGCCAACTCCATTGACAGACTCTGGGCGTCTTTGTGTTGATGTTTTCGGGCTTTCCTGAGCATGTCGACCGGGAAACTCATGAAGTTGCAGGGTTGGCCCAAACTGTTGATCTTATCAGCGCAAGTGTAGTCAACAAGGCTTCGAGCCTCAGCGGCCAGATGGTGCAGGGTATCAAGATTCAAATCCGACATCAACTCGCGCTGATGTTCCAGACCAGTCCAAATTCGGACGAACGATTGGCCTTGGTCGCATTCGTGTTGCAAGATACTCATGTTGCCGTCGTGTCGTAAAATCGAGGCATCTAGCCGGCAGAAAATGCATTTCAGTTCCGATCTGAATTCCTGGGCTCCATGCTTCGTGGGTAAGTGTTCCCACCACTCTCGAACAGACTTTGAAAATGGACCGACAGTCGCACTGCCAAGCCCCAACATCAAGAGCCTTCCTGGCATTGCACGTCAGGTGATGGCTGTCCCTCAGAGCCGGCGCTCGGAACTTCGCGTCACAGTAGTGGCACTTGTACCAGTTGATAGTCCCATCTGCTAGAGGCCCTCGGACATGACAGTTGACCCGATAGCGGGCAAGATGCTCGGGTGTGGCAAAGTGTTGAATGCAATCCCGGTATGATTCCGGATACGGGTTTCTGTTGGAGTCGCCGAAGGCTTTAAAGCTTGACTGAATCCTTCTGGTCATTTCCGGTTCAGTGAGACTCTCGTGATAGTGATGCGTTCTGAGATGCGACTCCAACTGTTGCCGAGTTGCGCCTGGCGCGAATATGGTACAACAAAGTCGGCACAAGATACGCTCCTTCTTGTCGTCAATTTCTGAGAGATTAAAAGGAATGGTGTGAAGAACGACGGCGTCTCCATCCGCTTCAGGAATCTTGTAGTGTCGACAGTGGCCGGTCGATTCTCTGATGTCTTTGAGAAGCGATTTTGTGTCGTTGTGCTCTCTAAGTAAATGTATCATCAGAGCCAATCGAGTCAAGTAAGCGTTCTCATTGTCATCAGTGTTGCCGCAGTGATGACACTCAATCGGCCAACGCGAGGCGGCCCAACCTTCAAATATAAGCAGCTGTGCTCCGCGCAAGTATGTTCTCGGGGTCCTGGACTCAGAATGTTGCGCGACAAAATGGTTGTATAAGCTCCCCATGCTGACGAAGACGCATTTGTCTTCCTCGAACAATTGGCACTGCTGCATGAGGTCGGGTTGGGACGGTGCCTCTCTCTTCTTGCAATAGCCGTACGAGCGAGTCTTGTTGAGCGCCTCGCCCTCGAGGCGCGCCTTGCGTATACGTCTGCTCTCCATGTGACTCGTTCGGAGGTGGGCCCTCATAGCTCTTGTAGTTGCGAAGCCATCACTGCAGGGTGCACTGCCATCGTTCCAAGGACATTTGTAACGACAACAGTCTTTCGGTATGATTTCAGCGTGGTCAGCGAAATTCGATCCAGAAGCTGCGCTCTTGATGATGCTACGCCACATTGAAGTAGTCTCGTTCTCAAGCTTGCGCTTGCTCAACTTGGTCGAAGTCATAGTGAGGCCCTCTGTATCGTCCGGACGGGGGTTCGGCTCAGGTGAATCTCAATGACTGTGATCGGTGTTACGGACTGGCCCTAGAAGGGCTTAGTGGCCGCTCTCACACGACCGTAGGTTGCAGCAGCAACTATCCAAATGAGCTAAAAGGACACGTATTGAATCAACCCTTCTGATTCAATTGAGATGCATTCATGAAGGTATAGGTAGCACCTATACCACTGCGGGGTATAACCCGTAACAATCAGAGGCTGTATCCTGGAGTGTGCGTTGGAAATCCGAATCTTCAAGCTTGATGTATCCAAACCAAGCTTCGACATGGGCGCGACGGACGAGGCATTCATCGAAAGTGCCGTCTTGGCCGTCTGGACGTGGAAAGGTCAGGTGAACGTTGTTGATCAGGTCGGGCGAACGTCCTGTGCGGAACGATAGCATGCGCGGATGGCCAAGAGGAGCGCCAGTGGTACGTGAGCTGCCTCATTCTGCCTGAGAGTCTTTGCCACGTTGGCATGAGGTGTGAAGGCTGACAAATCCTTCGCCATGTAGTCTCGATATAAGCGACCGACGTCTCTCATTATGAGCGTGCTGTTGGTGTTATCGTTGGGAAGGAAGCTCCTGACGACTTCCAGGCAGCAAAGTGTCATGTCTTGTCGTTCGCGTTCATCCTTGAAGCGGTTGCATGCCATTCTGCCTATTGGCGATGACGTTTCCTTTCGCAGTGTGTTGTTGTCTAGAGCGCCTTGGGTTAAGTCAGCAAACTTTCTCACTACTGGTTGAGATGAAAGAAGAGGGTAATGCGTGACTACCGCCTGGTATTCTGCTCAAAGCAAAGCGTGAGACTTCTTTACTTGGCGATTTGCCATCTAATCGACTCGGCTGTAGGATCTTTGCCTGATTTTTGATTTTTGGCCCAGTCTGCAGGCTGTTGTGTTGTAGTTTTGGATGGTTCGTTTGTAAAGACCGACCCGACTAGGGGTGGTAGGAAGTAGAAGTTATGACGCGTGCAGCAGCGTTGAAGTAGCAGGAACTACCTTAAGTTCTAGTCGGGGCAGCCAGCCTTGAGCTTTTAGAAGCAGCGCGAATGCAACCCAAGATGATTCAGGTATGCTGGCAGCAGGTGAAAGAGCGAGTGAATTCGAGTCGCCATAATTTCGATCCAGGTTTTGGGCCCATCTTGGATTTACACATTCAATTACTCACAACGCTGCCTGTAGAGCGCATGGTCTGGTGCTTTAAAGCATTGAGTTCCAGATAATCATGGGACCTTTGTGTTACTATCCGCTTCCAGAACAAGTTGATGATAGTTCTCGATCGAGTGTTGACTTGTTTAGGGGCTCACATCTCAGCAGTGTCATCGTGTCTCGCTAAGTTGTGAAGCGGAAAGAGCCAGTTTTATACTTCTTCACGACAGTTTTGCCATTTTAACAATGATTTAGCAAATCGCGAAGGGATTCAACTCCGATTTCGCTTGCTCTTGTAGTGAAGTCAGACAGACGGATTGTGCGATGTAGCCCGCCGTAGACTACGGCACTCTCTTCCTACAGCCGCGACCCGTGGTCCACTGCCGAAAATGCTTGGCGGGGAAATCCCCCACAGTCTCGACTTCACCCATTGGGGAAAAGCGTTCTTCCCCCATTGCCGATGTTCTCCAGGAACCGGGACCCGGCATCTTTCCTGAGCTTCCGGTTGTGCATCTTCGGCGCTGGCGTTCTTTTCTTTCTCTTGCCTCTTACTTGTTCTCCTTCATGATGCCCTTTCCTTCAAGCAATTGACGTCTTGACGATCTTCGACCGCCGACCCATCACCATCTCACGACCACATCCATACATCCATACAGCACCCACCATGTCTCTCCCACGCGGCCTCTCGTCGGTCCTCAAGAAGAGCCCCTCCGACGTGGTTATCCTCTCCTCCCTCCGAACTCCCATTTGCCGATCCTACCGAGGTCAGCTCAAAGACGCATACCCCGAAGAACTCCTCTCCGTCGTCCTCCGTGCCACTCTCGATGCGAACCCCAACCTCGACCCCGCTGCCATCGAAGAGGTCGCCATCGGCGTCGTCCTCTCCGAGCTCGGCGGCTCCAAAGCCGCGAAGATGGCCCTGAACCACGTCGGCTACCCGAGCACCACCTCTCTCTACACCGTCAACCGCGCTTGCTCATCCTCCCTACAGTCCATTGCCCTCGTCGCGTCCCAGATCCGCACCGACATGATCTCCGTCGGTATCGGCGCAGGCATGGAGAGCATGACGCGCAACTACGCCAGCAAGGCCATCCCCGTCGATCTGTGGCCTGCGCTCAAGGAGTCCGAGGTCAAGGACGCCCGCGACTGCATCATGCCCATGGGCCTGACGTCTGAGAACGTCGCTGAGCGATATGGCGTGTCGCGCGCTGACCAGGATGCTTTCGCCGTGGAGAGTCACCGTCGGGCTGCCAAGGCGCGCGAGGACGGTTCGTTTGCGCAGGAGATCGTGCCCGTCAAGACGCGGTTCCAGGAGGTTGATAAGCAGGGAAACAAGGTTGGCGAAGAGCAGCAGGTGACGGTGACGAGCGACGACGGTATCCGCGCCAGTGCCTCGATCGAGGGGTTGGCGAAGCTGAAGCCTGTGTTCAAGGCCGACGGCGCCAGCACGGCTGGCAACTCGTCGCAGGTGTCTGATGGTGCTGCCGCGACGCTGCTGATGAGGCGGAGCACGGCGACGGAGCTGGGGCTGTCGGGGAACATTATTGGCAAGTTCGTCGGCGCCACGACATCTGGTTGCGCGCCGGACGAGATGGGTATCGGGCCTGCGCTGGCGATTCCCAAGATCCTCGGCCAGCTGGGGCTCAGCACTGAGGATGTGGACCGGTGGGAGATCAACGAGGCGTTCGCGAGCCAGGCCATCTACAGTGTGCGGGCCTTGGGGCTGGAGAAGGCGTGGGAGGAGGGCCGGGTCAACCCTGATGGTGGCGCCATCGCGCTGGGCCACCCCCTCGGCGCGACGGGTGCCAGGATGGCGAGCACGTTGCTCCACGGTCTGGGAAGGACTGGCGGCGATGTAGGTGTCGTGAGCATGTGTGTTGGTACGGGCATGGGCATGGCCGGTGTGTTTGTGCGGGAGTGATCACGCATTTGCGTCTCATCACGTGTACCTTAATCATAGATGGGCTGGTAAAAGTTACAAAGGTATTCTGAGTGTATCCATGTCGAACAGAGAATCGCCATCATACGATGCGTAGAAGAAGTAGAGACGTAGCTGCTTCACGCTGTTGGTTTATGGCAAGCATCATGAGCGCAACCTTGCAGGCTTGCAGGAAAAATCATGTTGTGTGTGTACCTTTACAAGGGGAGAAACATGTCACAACAATGACACAAAGCGGTCTAGACACTATTCATCCCGAATTCCCCACACTGCCCGCCTACCTAGGTAGGTATAGAGCCGAGTCTCATGCAGTTGACTCGGCCCGCAGATGTGGGATTTGCAGCAGATCATGGTGCAGATTAGAGAATGACTCTTTCGCCGAATCCATGCTGGGTTCTCGCTAAATCCTTCAAAGTCTACACTGTCTGTCCATCCTTGAGTGACCCAGACATGAATGTCCAAGCCGAAGGGCGTGAGAAGGCGGGAAAGTGGAAATCCACTTATCGGTATTCGCCGCCGTTCATTGGTTCGGAGAGTGACCGAGGATGGCTGACATAAGCTCCGGAGACGCGGAGTATCGCATCGGGGAAGCGCGGACTTCTCCTTCGGCATGCCCCGCCTCCGCCGTGACCCCCATTCGTCGGACTATTTTTGCCCCGCATCCACCCTGGTTAACGGCCGATGGTCGTAGAAAAGACGGCCAAGGTCTGGCTCAAAACTCGTTCCAGTCCCGAGACCGCTCTGCTTCTTGACTTTTTGCCATATCGAGTCGCACGACAGGCGCTGCGTCTGCCTTCTGCCTCAAGGAACAGTCATGTCTCAGACCGCGACCATCACACGCCCCGCCACGGCCTTGTCCGTCGGTGGCAAGGCTAGCAGCCCCTCATCACCCTTGGCTGCTGAAGGCATCGAACTTCAACGCATCGGCACCGGCCAATCTATGAACAAGGACATTGCGCGAGTCGACTCCAAGTCGCAGGATGCGCGGCGGGACTCGTCAGAGGAAGCTGGAGACGTTGATGGGTCAAGCCCCCCGCCTGGACACGTTGCGCATGGTGAGGTCCAGCGATGGAACTACCCGCGCGGTAATGTCTCCAAGTTGGGATTTGCCTTTCTGTCATTCATCATTGCCGGTATGAATGATGCAGCCGTCGGTGTAAGTCCAGTCCTGACCTCATCCTCATAATCTTTGCTAACGTATTCAGGCTCTCATCCCTTACGTACGTCACCTCTGATCTGACCTCCAGAGTTCTTGCATACTAACAGGTCACAGCTCGAACAATACTATGACCTCAACTACACCATCGTCTCACTTGTTTTCCTCACGCCCTTTGCCGGCTACTCAGTCGCCGCCTTTACGAACGCGCGCATCCACATGAAGTACGGCCAGCGTGGCGTCGGCGTCATGGCCCCCATATGCCACATCATCACCTACGCCGTCGTCGCAACCCACCCGCCATTCCCCGTCATTGTCGTCATCTACGCCATCTCGGGCTTCGGCAACGGCCTCACAGATGCCTGCTATTGCGCTTGGGTCGGCGACATGGACAAAGCCAACCAGGTCCAAGGTTTCATGCACGCATGCTACTCCCTGGGCGCCCTCTTCGCCCCGCTCATCGCAACCTCCATGGTCGTCAAGGCCGGTTTGCCGTGGTACACCTTCTACTACATCATGGTCGGCCTGTCGGTGCTCGAGTGGGTCGGCCTCAGCATCACCTTCTGGCACAAGACTGGCGCCGTCTATCGCGCCGAGCACCCTCGTCAGGAGGGTGCCAAGGGCGCCGGCACCAAGGACGCTCTCAAGAGCAAGGTCACTTGGATGTGTGCCCTCTTCTTCTTCACGTACATGGGTATCGAGGTTGGTCTGGGTGGCTGGGTCGTAACCTTCATGCTGCGCGTGCGCGAGGCCGGTGCCTACGAATCCGGTATTTCCGGCTCCGGTTTCTGGGCCGGCATGGTTGCGGGCCGCGCAGGCTTGGGCTTCGTGACAGAGAGATTTGGCGAGAGATTGTGCATCATGATCTACCTCGCATTTTGCATTGCGCTGCAGCTGCTGTTCTGGCTGGTGCCTCGTTTTGAGGTGTCTGCTGTTGCCGTGGCTTTCCTTGGCTTCTTTCTCGGGCCCATGTTCCCGGGAGCCGTCACAGTTACGGCCAAGCTGCTGCCGAAGGATATTCATGTGAGCGCTATAGGGTTCGCCATGGCCATGGGCGGTACTGGTGGTACCATCTTCCCCTTTGCCATTGGTGCCATTGCTGCGAGTCGCGGTCTGTTGGTGCTGCAGCCCATTATCCTGGCGTTGATCGTTGTCGTGGCGGGTGTATGGCTTTGCTTCCCCAGGCTTAAGAAGCGCGAGACTTAAGAGCGCGAGACTTAAGAGCGCGAGACTTAGGGGGCCATTTTGTAAAACTTGACAATTGAAATTCCTGGCCTCGACTCACGTCTTCATAGGTGTCAGAAGACATCCAAAAAAGAACCACTTTAATGCTTGTCTTTGTTTAACACCACATGTTGCAACCGCAAGTGAAGGATTGTCAAAGTTTGCTACATCTCCATCAGATGCTCATTTAGTTCATTTTCGTGGTCCAAAAGCTAACTCAAATTCCTTATGCGCCAAAACAAATATCCTATGCCGGCCGATTTGGGCACTCTGACTCTTGACTTCGAGTCGAGGTCGAGCCACATGCAGCCTTTCAACTTTCAAGCTCCTGACCAGCCAACAGGGGCCATTCCACTTAGTAACCGTACAGGTTGCCGTGATCTGAGCCCGCAGCGCGAATCCTCTTGTTCTCGCGGATCAGCATGACGCGGATGACCCAGGCGCACACAATCGATCCAAAGGCGAACGCAGCCGAGGCACCAAAGCCGATGGCGTACCGAGGCGAGTCGGACTTGGGCCAGAGGTAAGCACCATAGATGTAACCGATCTGGCCGCCGACGTTGGTCATGGCAAGCACGACAGCCTTCTTCTCCTTGGTTTGTCCCAGGGTCGAAGATGCCCAGCCGATGATGACACTGTTGACCGAGTACGCGCCGGCCGCAAAGATGAAGCAGGCCACGTAGCGAGCGGCTGTGTTGAGGGTGGCGGCGGCGAGTGCGAATCCTGCGACGGCGAAGGCGAGGCCGGTGGTGATGTGCCATGTGCGCTCGTGGAGGCGGCCTGAGCTCCAGCCGAAGAAGATACCAGCGGCTCCTGCGAAGATGAAGGGCGGGCAGGTCATGACGAGAGTGATGGTTGTGCTGAAGCCGAGTGTCTTGATGACGCTGTTGACAGACATGTTAGACATTTGATGGGTGAACGTGACAGGCTTGGAAACTTACGTGGGGAAGAAGCTGTTGAAGGAGCAGGCAGAGAGATGGAAGCATTGCATCAGGACGAAGAGCCATGTGCGCTTGTCACGGCACGCCTGCTTCAGACCCTCGACGGCAGAAGCTTGGCCGAGCGAATCGGTGAGCTTGTCCTTCTCCATGCGGCCGTGAGCGAGTTCCTTCTCGCGCTCGGTAAGCCATCGAGTCGTCAGAGGCGTGTTAGGAAGGAGCCAGAATCCGAGGACGGCCACGAGAGCTGTCACGACACCCTCGAGGAGGAAGAGCCAGCGCCACCCCTCGAGACCGCGGACGCCATCCAAGCCTTCGAAAACACCAGCCGCGATAAGGCCAGAGAAGCCGGTGGCGAGAATTTGAGCGCAATATAGGACAGCGATACGGGCAGCAACCTCTGTTGGATTTGGTTAACGGACTGCGTTGATAAGGTACATCACCAGTGTCCAGGGCGGACTTACCTTTGCGAGTGTAAAAGATCGAGAGCATGTAGGTAGCACCAGGGTAGAACTGCATCAAGCCGTCAGCGGTGTCACCAATGCTGGCTCGTAGATAAACCCACAGGCGCCTCAGTAATTCCAAGGAAGAATCGACATGCCACAAGTCCGGCGAAGTTGTGGACAAGAGCGGTGCAGGCTACGGAGCCGGAGCCGTCAGTGTGGGTTCCTGCGGGGCCGAGATATGCGCCACGGGATTTTCTGCGATTCCGAACTTACCGGATACCGCCGCCCACACAACCATCCATGAGCTCATATAGACGCCAGGCTTGACTTTTGTGATCAACATGTTGGAAGGGATTTGCATAAGCACATAGCCGACAAAGAGACTAAATCAGAGTCAGCTTTGGTGTCGCGTTGCCCCACTTTTCCTTCCTGAACACTCACATCGACACTGCCGTGTTGAAATCCGTCCCAGTCATCTTCAGATCCTCTTCAAGACCATTCAGACGAGCTTGGGCAATGGCATTACGGTCTACGTAATTTAAGAAATACATCAAACAGAGCGTAGGCTAGTTATTGAGCGTTAACAGGGCGTCTGGGAGGCTGGGGAGGTCGCCAAAGTCGCAAAACATACCATAATCCGATAGTCGAGCTTCCTCACGAGGCGGATCTCCTCCGGGTCAGTTTTTTTTGCAGTGCCAGTGTAATCGAGCTCTCCTTCTTCAGCAACGACTTTCTTGTCGCCATCGTCGTCGACGTTGCTGCGGACGTGGTCGATGTGCTCCTCGCGGGAGACGCGCTTCTCTTGTGCTTGTGGGGTCGGCATGGCGAGCTGGTTGTTGCTGCTGTGGATGTCGTCTTCCTGCCGGGACATGTCAAGTCTTCAAAGAGGAAGTTACAATGAAGAGACAGTGCTGTTGTTGCAAGATTGACGCAAGATTGTGGTGGTGTGCGACATGTCTAATACTTTATATCCCAGCCGCCATCGCCGCGTCGTTGACGTTCCCAAGACAGGTTCTGACGACTAGCGTCAGTGCCGATCTTCTCAAACCTGGGGTAAGAACGTGCCGTCAGTTCCAGACTGGACGGTGGCACATTTGGGATCCGGAGATTGTGAGGTGAGGTGGTGAAGGCGGGGAAGTGGACCCTAGAACTCGCGGGGTGGAAGGAAACAGATTTGGACGCCGAAATGGGGGGTTTGAGATCTCGTCAGAGCGGCCTCTGGGTGTGTTATTGACGCTACTCTGAGATAAGAAATCGGGAGCCCGGCATGGTCCCAGGCGGCTGATGCTTCTACGACTTGGCTTCTGGGGCCGATGACTGATGAGGGGAGGCCATGGCCCTATCGGCGTGGGGAAGTGATCCTGAGGGGAAAGCTACCCCAGCCTCACCCCAGATTCTTGATTCATATTTGTGGTTCGTGATCTCTTGGAGATACAGTCGATTGGACACGCGCGTAAGGAGGTAGTCATGGCGCTTTCAGCCCGGACTCCAGATTCTTTCCCCAACCCCTGAGGCACTTGGAACAGATCGTGTACGCCATACACATGCCTCGTGGCTTTGCGCTGGACTAACCTTTCGACCTCCGTGGTCCCAGCAAAGTGGTAGGCGTTCATGCTACACTCATCGCGGGACGCACGAGCAGGTCCGACACGGGCTGACACCCTTGAAGCATGTGAGGAAATGGATGCAGCGACAGCTCGAATTCATCACACTCAGCTCCGCGATCACGAAACTGCCGCTTAAGGAGGATGCTGAGGGTCTACGCTATTGATGAGCCCCCTGTCCATGGGCCATACCTCCGAATGAGGGGCTTCATTCAACCCGCAAGTATGGAATGATAAGCAGACTCCTGCAAGCTTTCACTGGTCATTGCTCGGCTCCAAGCCCGACGGACGAGACCTGTTTGCGAGACCGGTGCAGTAGGGGCCGCGCTTTAGATGAGGAGACCACACCAGACTGTGGGTGCGAAGACGTGGTCAGAGAGTCCTGCGCTGAAGTCTCTTCCCATCACACTTATACTCTGCGATTCTAGCATCCTACATATTACCTAGCAATGTCAGGAGGACTCACTGCTCTGACGGGGATGTAGTTCGCTATGTCGCTGGAACAATAGTAGTGTCACGGCTGAGCAGCATAATTGCACCATGAAAGCAATAACCATGACAGCAAGGACCATGACAGCATACTGATGCGAACATTAAGATGCACAGGGAACCATGGGAGCCACACTCGTCAAGATGTTAGGGCGCCAAGGGGTCGCTGGAACAGTCGGAGAACACTGCATCGGGCATCGGACTCTAGAATTTTGGCTGTCACTCCGAAAACGAGATCAGATCCGCCACCACCTTCCCATACTAATCACGTTTTTGGTGACTGACAAAGCCGCAGTCACGACTACGAGTGGTCAGACCCACTAAGGAGACTCTATCAACTGCCCACGCGATTCAAATCGACGGACACGGAATCATCAGAGGAACTCGGCATGGTGGTGACAACGAGATTGAATTCAGATAACGTAGCTAGCAGTGATGGAATCGCGACCATGAAATCTTCTTGTTTTGTCAGTCGAGCTGAACAAAAGACAACTGAGACAAAGACAGGGTTCTTTGCCAAATCGGAAGGGATGCAAATCCAACCGACGAGTTGAGACTTGCCACACTGGTCTAAGACGAAGTGCTGAATAATGATGAACTGGGGGATGTGTTCACCAGCCACGAAGCGTATCACGGACCGGGCTCCAGATTCGACGTTGACGCCAAGGCGGCGGACGCGCGAGCGCTCGGCGTACCCTTCGAGCAGCTCAACATTCACTGAGATGAGACAGTCTGTCTCCTGTGCCCGTCGGTTGGAAAAGCCATTGTTGGAAGTGACGGCGCTTTCTTCGCGTCATCGAAAGTTACCGCAGGCAGGGGCTGGTCAATTTGGGTTGGCAACCTCCACGACACATTGTCGGTCTGGGCGCCCCACGCCTCGGCCTCATCGTCGATCGTAGTTCCCAGGCTTCACAACTTTCATTCAGCTGTTCCGCTTCAGCTGTGCCTTGCTGTTGCTGCTGGTTGTCACGTTAGAGAATATCAAGCTGGGATGCGGGTAGCATATAGGAAGTAGTGACTGACTGGAGCTGACGAAGAAGTAAGAGTGAGAGAAAGACAAAGTTGGTGCAGGCGTCGGTGAGAGGCACTTAGGAGAGGCCAGTTGATGTGATGGACAGAGTAGAGTAGCCGTTGGCGAGAGACAGTTAAAGGAGACCAGGCGATGTGGTGGGGAGATGAAAAAGGCAGGCGCAGCAAAGCATTGCCAGAGAGCTGGAGAAGACACGGCGTAGTACCTGAAAACAGGGACCTCAGTGCACTGCCGAGTTAAAGTATGATCTCTCGCCGAAAGAATGGTGGGTCAGGTGAGCTCCGCGGCCCTGACGACTAACTCTCTGAGTGGCAGCCCAACCTTGTCCAGGCTAATGTTGACGTCGATCTATTTTGCGGCTAGCAGATGTGATAGAAATGGAGTTATACACGACAAGAGAGCAGAGATATCAATCAAGAGGGAGTGAAGGATGCGATTGTAACGATGTTGCAGGTTGTCGGATAGAAGGCACCGTCTCGAGGTGGGAGGATCAAGGACTCAGGGTCAACAGGGAGAACTGTGATGGCAACCAAGGCAAGGCGGGGGTATGAATCACTGGGTACTGTATTCACCTTCTTTCTCACCTTCCCTCGTTTTTAGCATGCCACTGCCATTCCAACCGGCTTGAGATTCGATCTGTTTCCACTAGCATCAGGCAGGCAGGCGTCACTGTCTGCTCCATCTGAGCATGGACGGCAGTGGCACCCTGGCGCCTGCCCAAAGTAAGCAGGCAACATCAGAGGAGGGGAAGGAAGGGGGGAGCCTTCTTCATCATGTGTGACAAGAAAAATTCGGGGACAATTTTCTTTCTTTTCCCCCCGCAACAGCAACAACAACAACAACAACACGATACGTCTCTCCTCACTCCCACTCAACCATTACCTTCTGGGTCATCGCGCCCATTGAAAGACGCCATGTCATGATAGCCCGGACAAGGCTGGGCTGCCTCTCACCGAGCTGGCAGTCGTCAGGGCTGAGGAGCTTGTCTGTTCCATTTCTCTTCTTCGTGAGAGAAATTGGTCACACCTCAGTTCGCCAGTAGAGGCGCGTCACGAAGCAGTTTCCGAGTTTCGCTGTACTGGACCCCAATCCCCTCTTCCCCTTCCCTCCCAACATACCTCATTATTGCTTCTTTTTTATCAGGTTCGCCATCGCACATCCATGGCAAGCATTCTCGACACCCTTCACTCGTTGGAAAACGTGGTAACCCATCCCCCATGTGCTCCTTCTTCCTCTTCTCGACCATCCCCGCCAACACACCGAGTCTTGATAGATTCCCTCCCGACCCTACAATCTGGTGATTTCCACCCATTCGCCTTTCGTCAATACTCGCAACACTCCAAGGCGCCGCGAGCCTCTGATGGATCGGTTGTTTCTGTTGTATCACCTTGTTTCCTGGGCCATCTCGTCCGTCACCCTCCCCATCCCATCCTCGCCTGAGCCTGCATCAGAATCTACCTTTGGACCAGCCGCCTGCTCGCCCCTGCCTGTCATCGCCATCGTCTCCACTTTCTACCCCTTTTTTCCTGTCGACATGAGTTCCAGGGAGCTTGACACGACCGACGACCTAGGACCCAAGCACTCTACCCTAGGCAGCCATCGAAACATGTCGGCCATCCTCGCCGAGTACGAGGAGCTCAAGAGGAAATCGAGGGAAAACGCCAAGAGTGCACGGATATCGAGCATCCTGTCCGAACCATGCCGCGAGTCGTCAAGGGCGCTAGCGACACCCTCAGCAACAACATCGTCGAAGCTGGCTACTTACACGTGATTGCCTGGTGCAGGTCGACTTGGCCACATGAATTCCAAACGGAAAGGAGACAACATGGTCATTACGGTATGTGCTTCCCCCCACCGCATTCCCATCTAGGCTTAGTCCACTTTGATCAGAGTCGCTCGTGTCTAACTTTGTTTGTGTTTTCCAGAGCTCATGCTCCAAAAGCTCCTTGATGATGGCCTTATAACCCGCCAGTCCATATAGGCTCTTTCGTTGTGTTTCCCTCCTCTGATGTCGTCGCAACAGAACCCCGTCAACTCACTTCCGGCAACGGCAAAGGCCAGAAAAGTGTTCATACCTTGTTCCATACGGACTTATGGCCTTGTCGTCCGAGTTCTCCCCGGCCATTCGGGCTGTGCCGGCTGGTGGCCGAAAGGTCTCAAATGAGGAGCCTGAGGAGCCATTCGATCGTTATACGGGTTCCAGCCAGAATGGAAAGTGTCGAGGACATCTGAGAACTCCTGATGTGCGCTATAGATTGTGCCATTTTTCTCCCAAGGGCTATACCTCGTGCGCTGGGCAACATCCGGTTTGTAACGGCTTCAAGCGCGAGGAAGTGTTCACCACAACTCGTGTTATCACTCGCTCGGATACAGGCAAGGTGGTTTCTTATAGACAAAAAACGGATCCACCATAGGGGCTAGATAAGTACATCTCAGGGTCTCGTGCGGGTCTTGTCCGTCAGCTCGAAATCTTGAATCCCTGCACGTACATGTTCCGTGTCCATTTTGGTAGTCAACGCCGTCTGAAGAACCTCGCACTTTGGCCCCTCTCATTGAATGCTGACATGTACTGCACCAGCCTCTTGAGTCCGAAACCTCGCGGCAGCCGTGGTGGGAGCTTTCCATGAGAGACATTTCGATTGCTTCGCCGTACAGACATGCAGATGGTCCCTGCAAAGCCCAAGCTCGACGAGCCAGCCGCCATGAGCGTCCCGGACCTCGAAACCTTCTGGTGCGAGCCTGATCCTGACAAGCTCCGTTGCCTAACCTGCCAGGAGTCATTCGCCCACGATGCTCTCGTGCGGACGTTCAGGCTGGCGCCTTCCGACGGCCCGTCTACGTCAAGCGAGCCTCTGCGCTGCAGCCGGATCGTTCCGACGCACCTGCAACGAGGGGTCATGTTCTTTGATAGGCACCTCAAGTGCCTCCAGACGAGTGAAGTCGAGGTCTTGGCAATCTCGCATGTCTGGGACCCTCAAGTCTCCATCACTCAGCAGCAGCGTCGCCACTCACCCCAGCCGCTGGAAGTTAGACAACTGGCCATCGAAGCGCCCGTCCGCGTGTGCTCTGGGCTCGAAGAGAGCATGGAAGCAGCTGGGAACAGGCAGGAAATCTGGCATGACTACTTCAGCGTTCCGCAGTGGGCGGACGAACTGAAGAATCCGATCCTTCGCATAATCCATACGCTCTTCAGCTCCAGTTACGCTACGATCATACACTTCAACGACCTGAGCTCGACCACTTTGGAAAAGCTTCGCCAAGATGGGGATTCTGATGCAACCTTGGACGGTATGACGGGGGTGTGCAATGCAAAGTGGTTCCAACGCATGTGGACAGCCATGGAGTTTGTGAGCAGCAGCCGGGTCAGGATGATGACGTCCGATTACCAGCTCGACACCGGACCAGACGACCCAGCCTTTCTGGATAGGCTACATCACGTCTGGGACGAGGAGGTCATAAGGCAGGGCAGCGTTCACAACGTCGAGAATATGGTCGGACTCCCCGAGAACCGGAACCTGGTGCCCTGGACCCTTGGGCCGCTGCGCGAGGTCAAGGCGCGCAAGACGACCAACTTCGCCATGGCCTTCGCCCTGCTAGCGAGGCGGAAGTGCCGCGATCGAATGGACTTTCTCCATGGCCTGCGCGGCATCGTCGCCGCGAGGTCAGAGGCAGCCTTGCAGCCGAACTTTCGGACGGAATACCTCCGGGTCGCGCGAGAGTGTCTCCTCGCAGGCGATTACAGCCCCTTGCTCATGACACCGAGCGTACCCTTGCTGGACGATGACCCGCGGCTGAACCCGCTGGATCCATGCAGCTACAACGAGGTCTGGACCTGGGAGATGGGCGAGGAGACGAGGCCGCCCTCGCTCCCCATCGATGTCTCTTTTGACGAATCTGGCGAAAACTTGACCCTGACGCTGGAGAAAATCGGCGTCGTTGCGATTCTCAAATTTCCCGACTGGAACAGTACCTACGACCACTTTTCTCGGTGCGCCGCATTCAGTCTCGATCTTACCGGGCCGAACGTGGAGAACTTTGTCACCTCGCTCGGAACAAGGCTCTACGGCGAGCACAAGGATGTCATCATGGAGCACCTCAAGGCCCACGACAACCTCGAGGGCCTCAAGGAAATCCTCCGGGACCAGTACAACACACCCTGGGTCGAGCCGTGGTCGTTGCGCGGCGAGGGGGAGGAGTGCGCCGAGTGGCTCGCCGACATCATGTCCCTGACCACGGTCGTCGGCGAGCTGTCAGAGAGCCGCATCGACCTGAGCTACGCCCGGTTCGCGACGATGCACTGTACCCCGTACAACTACGTGGCCGGGATAACGTGCACGACCTGCCATGGGACGTTCGCGTTCCGCGTCGGCGCGTTTGCGCCCGCGGCAGAGATGCATCAGGCCGTAGCGTACCGCGTTCCCGGGCTCAAGTATAAGCTTTCGCACCTCGACGGCATGGGCATGTTGGTGAAGGACGGGCGCATTGTGGGTCGCATGATATGGGCCTCGCCTGCTTGCGAGTGTCGCGAGAGAGAGCTGGTGACGCTGCACATGCCGGACCTGCCTTCTCCGTCGTCGCAGGAGCAGAGCTGAACTTGGGCCGGGAATGGGGGGCTGAGAGCGAGGTTATGAACGCCAGAACAGGGTGCTTATTTGGTCGTAGTTGTCGTGGAAGATCCCTGGGGCGTTTCCGGCCTTCGCCTCGGCCACGAGGAAAGGATACTTGAAAAGCTCTCGGTCCTCAGTGGCCAAGGACTGTTGAAAAGTCCTCAGAGGGGGTTATCGCTCCATTTGGCTTGATTATCCTCGGCGAGAAAGGTTTTTCAGAGACTCTCTGCGAGGCGCAATCCTACAAGCCTTTCTGGCTTATGAGCCTTCTTGCCGTTGACTTTGATGCGATGTTCGGTTCTCACATCGAACAACTGGTCAATACCAGGGATACCACTGTGATCAAAGTGTCAGATAAATCACTATTAATCATATACGAGTGTTTGCAAGAGCCGTTTACCCGATTGGATTATCAATATGATATTCGCAATGTCGTCGTTTGTCGCCCCTGACGACCAAGACGTAGCTAAGTCGGCACCCAAAGCCTAACTGGGCAAACGCAGCTACACCGTAACGGGGGCGTCAGCGTTGCATTACCATAGACGCAGGCGTCCGAGTCAAATCTCTTCAAAATGAGGGGCTCAATTTTCGAGCGCCAGTTGGACTCGTCGGCGTGATATCCTCGCAGTCGTGCTGCCCTGGAGGCGATTATCCGACACGGAGCTTCGAGTTTTGGTTGCTGCGGGAGTTGTCACCGTTCTATTCGTAGATCTCCGCCTTCCAGCCCTCAATAGTTACACGTCTCAGAGTCTTGAGGACGCCATTGAACTTGGATTTGTCACGGTCAGGCCACTTGTCGGTGTCAACCCCCTCCTCACTCGCATGCCGAGTCTGATTAATACCATCATCTTGACAGGATAAAGCAGACGAGAACAATGTGATTGGGCTCAACGAGCTTGAGAGCCCAAGCATAATGTCGTGTCATTGATCCCACCAGGCTCCTTTTGATCTGGGCTCTTCGCAGTGGCGCCGTCACCGCTACATCAGTCGAGGATTTCTTGACTGATCGCCGCCAGCACCCTGTTCGCCTCGTCGAGTGGATTACCCCTGATCGACCACTCTTCCCTGGTTTTGGCTCTGCCGGCAAGGTACAGCTCGATATGCACATGATGCACACCATACGGTCTTGACTTCTTCAAAGTCGGGTCGCATCGCCGGTCTTCTCGTCACTTCAGCACCTAGGTAAGACATATGGCGGCGGGGTGCGGTCAGTGAGACGCTCGAAATCTCAGGAAAACTCAGTTCGGGCTCAGAAGCCGCAGAGTAAGTGACTCATTACAACAATGCCTCGCTCACGAGTAGAGCGACCAACGAGTGCAGAGGCAACACCGCCATCGACGACTTCACAATGAGTGTCGAGGAAAGCGACGCTGGTGAACTGCGCCAAACCCCGAAACAGACTCAAAACATCAACTTCCCCGAGCAGTTGCCCTCGGCCAGGCGCACAAGATTCAACGGCCGCCCCATTACCGACGAGTGCATCAAACGAGATCCCAGCCCCGGAGGACAAGCCGAACGCGAGCACATTTTCAATCAGCTCAAGACAGAGGAATCGACCAATCCGGCGCAGCGCAGTCTCGAGATCGTGGACTCTAACGTTAATGATCTTGAGGATGGAGTCGCCGACATCGTACCACAGCCCACAGTCGTCGACACCAGCATTCTGCTCGGGAGCCGTAAGGAGTTCATGCCATTCATATCGACATCATCATTCATACCGGAGCCGGCCAGGACAACGTTTTTGTTGGAGATGACGAGACGGATGAAAATGACGAGTAGATCTCTACTGCCACTTGCCCACATTTTTTCTGGTCACCTGCGTTTTTTTTGCTTCTTCCCGTCCCTTCTTGCTATTCACTCTGATATTCATTGATCGCTCGCTCCGACTCGACGATTTCATCGCCGTCAGCGAAACTCGGAATACCTCAGTACTTATCAATGCCCTGACTCCGATGTAAGCTCTTCTCGATTATACAGTCTATTCTCGGCGGTCGTATAATTCCCGAAAGACCAAAGCGTCACACAGCAATACATACTCCCAATTGGTCGAGATCATTGATGACTATGGCTAGTCTCGCACCGCTTTCAAGCTCTCCGATGAGACATTCACGCTCGCCGTCATGTTCGTGACTTTTCAAGGGCTTTGCCCATTCGCGCAAGCCTGGCATGTCTCCCTTCATGGCGATATTGTAACAGAAGAGGCCTGAAGCCTTGGAGGACCGAACGTCGTAGTAGCGAGAGTAGTGATTTTCGGCCCCGAGGCGTTAATTCGAAACTTAATGCGAGGGAAGTCAAGAGTGAAATGAGAGCTCATTCGGGCCTACGAGGCCGATGAGGAACAAAAAAAGAGCGATCGACCCAAAACACACGAAATCTGGCAACAGAGTAGACCCATGGCAGAAAGGCGTGGCAGGTGGTGCAGGTCTTCAAGTGATCCCGGCTTGCGACAAGTTGCGCTGGCAGTCATCACATGGTCACGGAACAATGATCAAGTACATGGTCTAAGGGAAAATGAACGAAAACTCAACGGTTTTTGAACTTGAGGAAGCTTCATAACCTTAAGTGATGGCATGGCTATACTCTACCCTGGACAGGGGTGCAGTGATGCGTTTGTGGTGTTTTGCAGTCATGAAGTGGCTAGAGATCTTGTATAGCATGTGGGGTCGTGGCGCAGTGGTAGCGCGTCTGTTTTGCATTGCTCCGAGTGAATCAAGTATACAGAAGGTCCCGTGTTCAATCCGCGGCGGCTCCATTTTTGCCTTTGGTCCTCCCAAGTATCATATGTGAATGTCATCCGTCTGTCAGTTTGTTCGGGCCATGCATGTATGTGTGCTCACCTTAAGCTGACTTCTTTGTTTTTGTATGAT
Source organism: Verticillium nubilum (assembly GCA_002851675.1). Classification (NCBI taxonomy): domain Eukaryota; kingdom Fungi; phylum Ascomycota; class Sordariomycetes; order Glomerellales; family Plectosphaerellaceae; genus Verticillium; species Verticillium nubilum. The sequence continues at coordinate 180,885 of NMXI01000054.1, read as the reverse complement.
TTAGAGTATGAAATGTTTTTGAGAGGTACCTTCTTGAATGTGTCCTGTCTCTTTCATTGCACTTACGCGCACTTCTGATTCATTGGCTTGTGGGCGATTTGCTTCGTGGGCGGGTTCTTTCCCCGACGATCCTTCGAGCAGACTGAGTTCTCTTACGGTCTCTACCTCCCCTTCGCAATCTCTCACTTGTTTTGCGATTTACTCAGAACTTCTTCTTTAAAGTCAGGATTGAGTCTTGAGTCTTGAGTCGTCCTTCGGCACTTACTTCGGATCACCGAGATCTACTGCAAAGTTGGCAACCTGCATCGCAGCCTCAACACACTGCTCCGTTTGGCCACGAACTTGCCAATCTGAACAAGATGCCAGAGCAACGTTCGAGGTCATCCGAGCCTGGGGATGTCAAGCCGATGAGCATGCAAGTTGTCCGATCTCCCAACAATGACAAACACACATGGGACAACTGCGATGACTGTCCCGACATGCAGCGCTTGCTTCTAAAAGAACAGGCGGTGACAGATGCTGGCAATTATCTTCTCCGCTTGGCACCGCTCATCAACACCGCCCTCGCAAGCAATGAGGTCGCCGAGCAGCAGAAAGGCAAGACTGGTCTGGAGGAGTTGGAGGACTGGGTCGAAGAGATGCGTAAGTTTATCGGGGAGCAGTCGCTCCTTCAAGTTTCGCCAAGTTTCGGGCCTCGATCTGACATGATTGTCTACAGGCGAAGCGGAAAAGAAACATCACGATTTCGAGTTGCTCATAGGCGTCGCTGGTTCCACGGGTGCCGGCAAGACATCTCTGCTTAACGCTCTTCTCGGAATTCACGAGTTCCTGCCTTCGAGCTGCGAGCAGGCGGCAACCGCAGTTGTCTGCCAGGTTTCCTGGAACCATGATATGAGGCCTGGCTTCGAGTATCGTGCAGAAGTTGACTTTCACAGCTACGAAGAGATTCAATCGCAAGTCAAGGGACTGTTCGACGCCATTGCTTCTCTCCAGGAAATCGATGACCGCGAATATGATGATGAGGACGCAAGGATCGAGGATGCAGCTGAAGCACAGGGAGTCATCAATGATGTCCTTGGAAAGGTCCAGGCTGTCTGGGGACCCGATATATCTGCCGAGTCCCTCCAGAGCATGACGACTGAAGACCTGATCGAGTCTAACAAGGATGTGCTCGGACTTCTCGGGACGACGATGCAGTTGCACGACTCCGATCCTGACAAGCTCTCTCGGCAAGTTCGCCCTTATCTCGACTCTACGATTCACAGTCATGGAAGAGAAGGCACGCAGTTTGCAGCTTGGCCTCTTGTCAAGCACGTCCGTCAATTCCTCCGCGTCGACATCCTCAAGAACGGAACCAGCCTGGTCGACCTCCCGGGCCCAGGAGACATGGTGGAGAGTCGAGCCGCCGTTGCACAGCAATTCTACGAAAAACTAGCAGTCACCATCATCGTGGCGCCCATCATTCGTGCTGCTGACGAGAAGACAGCTCATTCCCTCCTAGGTGACTACCAGGAGTTGCGACTTCAGATGGACGGTAACTACCATCGCAAGGGTTTCGGGTTTGTTCTGACCAAGACTGACGACATCAACATTCGTGGCCTGCTTGCGCGCTCAAAAGAGGTTCAGAGTCAGCCTGAAGCAATGAAAGCTCGCACCGAGTTCACAGAACTTGACACCGCGATCAAAGACCTTAATGCCAAGTTAGGCATCGAGGAGAAGATACTCAAGGTAAAACAGAAGCAGGTGAAAAGAGCCAAAGCCCAGATGGACAAGATGGTGAAGAGAGTCCAGAAAGCCAAGCCCAGTAAGCCGACCAGATTATTCTGGCATTGCCTTCCCCGATCGCGCAGTCACATACTGACATGGTTACAGAGAACGAGGATCAACTCAAGAAGGAGCTTAAGGTTCTCCGAGTCGCGAAGGCTGAGGCCGTACGAGCCTCTCAAGAACAACGAGACAAGATCATGGACCTCACCGAAGTCAAAACGGCCAAAACAAAGACGCGCGCATACATGGAATCGAAGCTCGCACATCTCTGCACCCGAACCAGGAACAAGTTTGTCCAGAAGCGCATTCAGGACGATTTCCGTGCTCGGCAGAAGAAGTTCCGCGGGTCCAGAAAGATTCGCAAACGAGCCGCCCTAGACAGCAAGATCGAAGTCATACCTGTCAGCTCGGTGGCATTTTGGCGGCTGAGAAGTGATGAGGCACAGCTTCCCGGCTTCCCTCGCGAAGCGTACACAGGAATACCCCGAACAAAGCAGTGGCTTTGGGAGGCTACGGCCGAGTCGCGAGAGCAGCACTTGGATACTGTTTTGAACAGTTACGCAAAGCTACTCAACTGGATCCGCCAATGGTCGCAAGACGAGGATGAGGAAGCGAACATCGTCTTTACAAAACGGGATATCGAGGACGCACTCAGCCCTGTCCACAGCAAGAGCCTTGAGGTAAGTGCACTGTGGAGCCACGGATTGAGCTTGCTTGCTAACTCATGATCAGCTGCTTAATTTGGAGCTGTCTTCCTTCAAGGCTGAGATTGATGAAATCGATCCTCTGCACAACAAAGCAGCAGTCCTCAAGGCTTGCGCTACCAGTGTCAAGAAAATCATCGGACGATGGCACCTTACGGATCCTGACAACCTCGCATGCACGACTTCCATGCATTGGGCTACACACCGTGCTATCCTGACCAGGAGAGGTGCAAGTTACACGAGCCGCTCATCTGGCATCAGGTACGACTGGGTGCAGAGTCTGTATGTTTGGTCCCGAATGTGCAAAGAGATGGACGCAAGCTAACCCTGAGTCCTAGCGGAAATCCATTGCTCCAGCATCTTGTCCAGAATTGGGACCAGGCGATGAACCAAGACCTCCCTGCCATGCTCGACCCGATCATGCATCGCATCCAAATTGCCTGGCACAACTATATCAACGACATCTTGTACAGTCTGAAGGGTTTGAGCATTGACCTGGCTACGTCTGTCGAACGCAGCCTACAGACCTTTGATCCCATCATGAATGTCATCCGTGATGAGGTTCGTACGGCTCTGGGCACCATCTCTCAGGATGCTGCGTCTACTCACCCGCAACTGTTGACGAGCATCCTCGAATCGATGTCTCCGATTTGCCAGGAAGCACTGGAACTCATCGGTAAATTTAAGACCCTGAGAACCACGCTCGATGGATACTAACCGTCATGTAGGACCAGGATGCTTCAAGAAGCGCAAGAGGTTTATCAAAGACGAGGGCACCAGCAAGGGAAAAGAGACTTTCCGCAAAGCCCTCAACATGATGGATAGGAAGTTGAAGACGAGCAAAGAGCGGATTCCGAGCACTTTCGATATCATCAGCCAAAACGCCGTCACAGCAGTCAAGAAACACCTGCTCGCTCTTTTGGAGAACATCCTGTCAGGCGACACCGACGATGCATGTGCCCGAGACAAAAAGATTGGAGTCCAGGCCGAGGCAAGAAAGCTGGCGGTGCAGTGGCAGGTCGATTGGAACTCCGGAAAAGAGCTGCAAGTTGACGATGCCGCCGACATGGATATCCCGGAGGATTTCGATGCGGAAGACGCCGTCGGCCAGAGTGATGAGTCGCTTGGCGACGATGAGGGCACGGATGGAGAAGCTATGGACGTTGACGACGAGGAACAAGACAGCGAGTGAGGGGGAGAAGCGTCAAACTGGATATCAGCGGGCGCATATTGCTGAGCTTCAGAGCTTTCCAGGGCGTGTCTGATGGTGGAGAGGCCATCTTTTTGCCTTTCCGCTTTGTTTGGGCTGGCACAGACATCAGACACTGGACGTCGCGGTCGCACACTCTTGGTTCTCGGATCCATCGTTAGCTTCCATCAGTCCTGCTGTTAGAGAGGGCTGAATTGAACTTCATGCAGAATAGGAAATTGCATGATCTCGGAGATTCGAACTTGGTAAGCTGCAGCATCGAGAGACGATAGTCGGGCGCTCATGATTGTCTTGGTGCCCAGAAATGATCCTTCAATCCGCATCTGGCGATGTTGTCAGCAGCACCTACCAGGATCCGACGCAGCTTCAGCGTTCACTGCAGCGCTGGAACGGTGATGCCTGTTGACCGCACCCTCCAATGTAACGCGGAGGGGCGAGGGCAATCCTTATTATGCACCTCGCCATCGGTGTCCGGCCCCGAATTGTCCCCAAAGGTGGCTTTAGTCCGACCCCGGAGTCGCGATGGAGTCTCTCGTAGGCGCTATTCCCTGTGGCCTCAGGACTTAACAGGGATCCAGGAATGAGGTGCTCACGGGGCGCAATCACCCACTGGGCCGCTTGGTTCGAGTGATAAAATAAGGGGGGAACAACGAGAGGTTATCCCGCCAACTGCCCGCCAACGTTGAAGCCATCCAGTAGTACATACAGGTCTAGGCGGGGCTGTGGGGAGCAAAGCTCACTGACGTGCCGAGTAACGATCCCTGGAAAATGCTTCCACACTTTCACATTGCTGGGATCACATGCAGAACATGACACCGGGGGACCCTGTAAGATGGCCCGCTTCGCGATCCTTTCGAGGCAATTGGACAAGTGACTGAAAGTGGCTGGCTGACTGGGTGAACCAATGAAAGGAATCGCCGAAGGTTTGAAGAATCGAAAAGGCCGGGCGGCCACGTTGCCCATGAACCATGGTTGCATCAGGTCGTGTTGTATCCGATGGTGAACAGGGGATGGGTGGGATCTGACTGGAGGGAGGTGAATGACCGAGCTGATGAGGTTTGATTGCAATTGCCCATGAGCAGTGATCGATCCAGTGCTTACACGACTCGTTTAGACAGAAGTTTGCTATGCGATGTTCAGGAGAGGGGGGATACTCTACCGATCTCTTTCGGTCCGTCCAACACAGCAAGGGAGAACCAATCTCGAAAGCGACAGGTTAGACAGACAAGTACTTACTCGTCATTGTTCCACAAAGCCCACATTGGATCGCGGATCGACGCCAGGCGTTCACGGACTGCTGGTCCAGGCATTCGGGCCTGCTTCAACCACCATCGTTATCGAGGCTTGTCTTGGAAGATGGGTTATAAGAAGACAGGCCCAGAAGACAGGCCCAGGAGACAGGCCCAGGAGACAGGCCCAGGAGACAGGCCCAGGAGACAGGCTCTGAGAACACACTTCACCGGCTGGCCATCTTCGAGAGCCTTCTTCTCGCCTCTTGAGCTTGATTCAGGTTAGCCTCCATCACACGCTAAAAGGTCAAACAAGGATCGTCCCGTCAGTCCAAGTCCAGTCCAGCGCACTGAGAAACCCCGTCCAAACAAACGTTGGCCCTACGATCCTTGGCCCTACGACCCTTGGCCCTCCACCGCTGAGAGCCCTCATCCCCCCCTTTCCCCTTCCCCTTGCGCCTTGGCTGCTTCCCATCATCTAACGATGTCAGGCGAGGCGTTATCTCGCCATAATGCAAACTTGACTAACGTACTGTCAAGCCTTAGCGTGCCACCCCTCCGGCTCGCCAGCCGGGGAGACTTCTTCTCACCTTCCGGATCCATACCTGAAGCATCGGCCAACTGTGCCTCATAGGTCGTTATTGGCCGAGGTCGGGGACGAGCTTGAGAGCCAAGTGGCCAGGACATTGGATGGTGTACCTGCGGGAGCGGCTAGCCGTTGGGGTGATGGAGAGGGGGAGGGGGGGAGAAGCGACATGGAGAACAAACTGATTGATAAAAAATGGCCCTGCCTGGTCTTTCTGTGCGGAGGTCCTTTTGTGCTTCCTGGTGGTCAATTTGCGACACAAAGGACGACGGCTGAGGGTCGCTGCCACTTGATCGAAACGTCTGACGACCCCACGATTCCGCTGGACCACTGCCACAGGAAGACAGCCCAGGCGCGACAGCAGACAGCAAGGATCCGACGATCAGTTCGCGGGGTCAATTGACTACCCTACTGAGCTCCTTAGTGCCGGGGGATCCAGGCTCCGCTCGAGCCCCGACCGAAAACATGGCTATTCTGACAGAGCTGCTCGTCACGCGACCCTTCAGCGAAATAATTGAGCGCGGCAATGAAGCCATCACGCAGGCTGAGGATGTCGCCGACGAGGACGAGGATGTGAGCTGGAGGATGCTCAAGGCGGGGCAGGCCCTCGTCAAGGAGGGCGAGAGAGCCATGAAGAGGCTTGTCCCCATGGTCAGGGACCAGACGCCCGAGTTTGGCGATTCTCTGAAGGACCTCATGACACGAGACGGTGGGTCAATGCTGCCCATGACGCATGACGAGCTTTACAGGTTGAAGGCACATGGTACTGACGATCGCTAGGTGAGGTCAAGGAGAAACAGCGAGCGCTGGATGGCTTGCTGTACGACTTCGAGGATTTCATCGAGATTGATTCTTTCGACGAGGTCAAGTTCAAGGAGCTGCAGACCGCCGCCAAGTCTCTGGCCCTCACAATAATGGAAGCTATCAGGGGGATGGTCATTGAGCCGACCAAAGATCTCCCACGACCGACCGTTTTCCCGCCGTTGCCTCCTCTTCCTCTTCCTCGATCAGCGCGAACCGCTTCTCAGTCGTCAAAGACTTCGTCCCAGCCTGTTCGGCCGGCAACATCAGCCGCCAGCAAGGAACCTCAACAACACTCCCCATGGCCCAACAAGCAGTCTTCCACAAAGGGCGCAAGAATCAGGTCGGGCTCTACCGGCGCTCCCAACGTTCCGACACCCAGAAACCCCGAGACGTGGCCTCGGCCACCGACAAGCCCACAGGCTGCCCCTTCACCAAAGGCAGATAACGACTCTGGCCGCTTCGACTTTGGTGTCGACCCAAGAACAGCACAATGGGCTCAGCAACCTCTGGCACCACTACCTGTGCCCCGATCTGTCCCTTTCCAGCCGACAACTCAGGCGCTGCCGCCACAGCACCTGGCCCATGTGATGGCTCCGCCGAACCGAGCCCAGGCTTCCCCTTCACCCAGTCTATCTTCCCGAACCTCCCCGCCTCAGCCTCTGCCTCTACAGTCTATACCTTCCGGCCCAGATTACCTCCGAGCTGAGATGGAAAGAATCCGCCTGGCCGCGGAGCCCATGAGCCCCGTGGAAAGACGGCTCGGCGTCCATCTGGCGCACCTGTCGTCTTCCCCTGAGCCCCTGGCCGCATCGCTGGGCCTCGGCATGAACCACAGCTACAACGACCACGGACCAACATCACACCCTGATCGACGCATGACAGGTGCCAGCTCTGATCGGCTGAGCTCCAATTACGACATGACTAGCTCATACACTAGCAACAGGGCTTCGACCTTGTCGAGTACTACGAGCTACATGTCGCCCCCGCGGCACCATAGTCACAAATCACCTGGCCCTGCATTATACGAGCATGAGGATACTTCGAGCGCGCCATCTCTGACGGCAGCGTCGTTGAAGACACGAGACGCCAAGGTCCCGAGCCTCTCAGATCGCGAGAATAAGTCCATTCTCATTGAAGAATGGGCATCATCCGATAGATCGACCATCCCAGATACCACGTCCACGGTCGGGACTCCATCTTGGAAGGTGGTCGACCTGGTCATCGGACCCGACAGTACTTTCTACGAGAGAAAGGGGTTTTGCAGAGGAGCAAAGGTTTACAGGGACAATGGCCCCGGTGATGCCGTCAAGAAGGTCGGTGGTCAGGATGCGCCCAAGTCAGCGTACGAGGAGGACATTCTGTACGGACACATGTTCAACGCGCCACCACCAATCTTTGCAGAGGCAAAGGCGCAGTGCATGCATTGCGCATATGAGCACAAGTACAGCCAGCTACTGCAGGATACCGACAAGGAGTGTAAGTGTTCCACCGTCTCCCCAGACCTCGGCTCCCCACTGACACGTGCAGCCACCGCCGATCTCCAAGGCGAAGGCGTCCGATACCGACGACGATTTCTCTACAAGTCGCACATGACAGCCAGGAATGTGTCTAAGCCATCATACGGTTGCCCTTTCTGCGTTCACATTGGCTCGACCACCAACGAGGGTGACGCCACCGTCTTCCAATCCGTCCCTCTTCTCCTCCGCCATCTCGCGCGTCATCCCCAGCCACTCCCGGAGGTCGCCGGCCTGACCGTCCTGTACGGCACCATCACCGGTGAGCCCAACGAGCACGACTTTGACATCCACTTCCCCAACCCCGCCGCCCAACCTGGCGGGCCTCCCGACGGCGGCGCCGCTCTACCCTCGGCCGTCGCCACGCAGGATCACGTCCAGATGCCGGATGCAAAGCCCCAGACTCGACCAGATGCTGGGACGGAGCTGCTTCAGTTCTTCGCTGGAGCGCGTATCATCGGCGTTGAGTTCCCCGAGCGCTGGGGCGGCAAGTGGTGTCTCGGGTGGCATGATGGTGTTGTCGGTGCTTTTCCGGCTCGGTCGGTGCAGCTCCAGGCTCCGCGGAGGGGCAAGTTCGCCGGACAGGCGCCGCCGCGGACACAGCGGAGCGGCGTCGCGAGGTGGAAGTGGGATGTCAAGGCCGGAGCTGGGCCGGGCTGGTTGGGCTTGGACAAGGGAGAGAAAATTTCCAATCTAGACTGTGAGTTTCCTGGTATTACTCGGAGCACCTACGTGACGTAAGCTGACTGATACGCAGGGGACGACCCGGATGCTTGGTACTGGGTTGGAACCACAAGCAAGGGGAAGCATGGCATCTTCCCGACGTCTCATATGAAGATTGAGACAATCAAGGATGGCTCATTGGAGGGGATGACCTCGCCCGTGAAACGCAAGAAGCGTGGGTTTTTCGGGCTGGGCAGACGCGACAGCAGTGCCGCGCCATCGGAGCATGGCTCTGGTCACTCTCAAAGGTCCTAGACGGTCTTGGTGACAAGACTTTTCGAATTAGATGTTCAGATACTTCGCTAGGATACCAATCATTAAAAGCTTTGCAGCGTATTCGCAGACCCTATAAGATCACCTACCCACTCAACGTTTTTTTTCGACAAACGTACAGTCTTTCAAGCTCAGGGTCTAGTATCAAACGAAGAAGATAGTTATCTTCTACTAATCTATACTCTAATATTCTTCTAAGTAAAAGATAGAAGTAAGGAAACCTATTCTATTATATTACCTCGTTCGTTTCCGTACTATATTTACTTCTCTCTACTATAGCTTTTTCTAATTTAACTAATCTACATATATAGTTCGCGGGAATATAGATAGATATTATACCTAGTCCTAGAATAATACCTATACTAATTAAGCTCTTACCTATAAAGATTAAAGTAGCTGTATTACCTGTAGTATATAAGCCTCGGATAACCTTACTATATCTATATACGACCCGGGTATATGTATCTATAAGAAGACTCCCTTTAGTAATAGTATCTCCGGGCTAGATAGCTACTATATAGTATAGCGCTTACGAGATAGCGCCTATATATAAGGAGGCTTCGTTTAGCGTTCGGTAAAGGCAGCGGAACCGTTTAGCAAGCTATTAGTAAGCTTAGAGGGATAACTTAGCTAAGGGCTTAAGATAATTAAGACCTAAGTAGATATCTTGAAAGGGAGAACTTAGTAAGTCTAATTCTTCGAATAGAGGAATACTAATCTGCGTATACTCGGCGAGCCGACCCTTAGTAACCCCGATCTAGGCTCTTAGTTATATCCTTATACTATATTAGGATTTCGTTTTATATTCAGATTATAGAGGAATCTCTAGTATGTATCTTTGCACCTAGTAAAGTCTCGATCTATGCCCTCCTAATATATAGTATTCTAGTATTAAACGGTTTTAGTAAAGGGCGCTTAATTAAGACTAATTTTAAGAGATTTTACTAAACTATAAATAATATTTCTACTATAGAATCTAGGCTACTTAATATATACTACTACTACTAATACTTAGTATCTATAATAAGCTATAAGGCTAAGTTATAAGATCTTTTAAAAAGTAATCGACTTATATCGCTATAAGGTCGAGCTTCGAAAAGAAAGCATAGGCTGTAATAATCGATAACGATATACTACGACTTTACTATATCGAAGATAGTATATATAGGGGTTAAGGCCTTATATACCCCCTAGCTACTAGGATAAAAACCGGACTATACTAATATTTAAATTATAAAAAAGAGGTAAAGCAAGGTTATCTAATAGTATATTTTTTAGAGTATTCTATAGAGCTATTAGGCAGCTATAGCCGTTTAACTTCCTATATATATTACTAACTTAGTATATAAGCTAGAGTAGAATAGACTTTACTTCCCTATAGATCCAGAACTAATATATACGCCTTATCCCTATATTAGCCTAGAGAGTTAGTCTATTAGATATATAGCTTGTTCTTATATTAGTTTTATTATAGTTTTTAGATAAGTTTATTAAGTTAATTCTGCCTACGAATTTATAACGAACTTTTAAAATCTCGAACGTGCTCGTACGCTAGTATTTTATATCTAGAATCGGATGTTTTTCTATACTTAAGAGCTTATACCTTAGGCTACTCTTACTACCTTGCGAGTAATTGCGAGCGCCGTCAATATGTAACGTCGCGCTGTATTTATATCGCCCTTCCCGCCCCTATTAATTCGTACCTGCATTATCTGTCTCTATTCCTGCCGAAAATAGTTTTATTATATAGCTCTTAATCAGGGCTATAAGGATACTTAATCCGCTTTTCGCCCCGACTACTCACTCCCGAGATATACCGACTTTCGTCTCTCTGTATCTGCTATTATCTCTCTCTTATCTCTCTTTATCTATTCCTTCTTATCTATCTTACCTACGATGATACTAATACCTCCGGTCGTTACTAAGAACTTAGACTAAGAGTATATATTACTCGCCCTATAGCTAGATCTCGAAGTACTAGAATATTTTGTATTTCCTTATTTAGGGCTTAAGTACCTCTAGTAGTAATATTAGCGCTAAGAGTATTACTTTTATCTCCTTCTTTAGTAGTTAAGGTCTAGTCTATAATAGTAGGAGCCTATAAAGTACTATAGTATATCGATTCGCTCTGGTTAAGCTAGTAATAATTAGAATAACTCCTCTAGTTGTTCGTACTATTCTAGTCGTTCTATTCTATATAACGACTACGCCTACGACCCTTCCGCTCTTAATAACTAGGTATTCTAGTCTAGTATTAGTGTAGATAATAGATCTACTCTATTAGAGATAGAGCTGAAATAGCTAGGCTACTAGTAAGTAGTCTATACTAATACATAAACTACGTAAATAATAAAACTAAGACATAGTAGAAATCTATTATAATATAATAAAGTCTAATAACGAAGCTCGTAGCCGTATAAGAAGACCTAGGTCCTTAAAATAGACTAAAGGTCTAAGGGTATTTAGAAGAGCGAGCTTATTAATACGGCTTCCTAACTTTAAAGTATCGAAAAAGACGGGGTCGTACTACGGACTAGCCCTAGAAGGGCTTAGTAGTAGCTCTCACACAGCCGTAAGTTATAGTAGCAATGGCTATCTAATTACGCTAAAAGAATACATATTAAATTTACGCTTCTAATTCAATTAAGCTATATTTATAAAGGTATAGTTAGTACCTAAACTACTATAGGGCATAACCCGTAATATAACCTCCCTACCCCTCTATCGTTTAGGGGGTTAGCTTATAGGGGACTCTCTCTTTACATTATACTATTCCCTAGAACTTCTATACTAGACCTAGTAACGCCTCGCCTATAAGCCTAGGAGTAGTCGTAGGACTTAGGCTACCTACGCGACTCGAACCTATAACCTTTAAAATATTAATTTGAATATTACAGACTAACTCTAGAAGAGGTTAGTAATAGCTTTTATACGGCCGTAAGTAGTATTACCTATAGCTATCTAATTAAGCTAAAAGTATATATCTTAAATTAACGCTTCTGATTTAATTAAGCTATATTTATAAAGGTAAAGGTAGTATTTATACTACTATAGGGTATAATCAATACTAGATCGAGAGTATAAATACCGCCTAGTAGAGTTCTAGCTTAATTAGATTAATATTTAGAATAGAGGAGTATAGTACTATTGAATTTAAAGCTAGACTTAGTATATAAATTATAATTAAGCTACTTATTTAGAAAGTATCTCGTCCCTTTTAAGAATCCACTATTAGCTCGCTAACTATTATAGTAAGATATATATTACTATTTTCCTAGTAGTCATCAACTCTAAATCGTTTAGCGAGAGGGTTATTTAGAATCTAAGAAGTCCTACTTAATAAGATACTACTACTACCTATCTTATTTTATTTCTTAATTAATTAATTAAGAGTATTATTAGCTTAAGATTAGACGCTTAGTAGGCTACTATAAGTCTCGCAGCCCTAGCGCTACCGATAATAATATCGAATATTTCTTCGGCTATTAAGACCAGACAGGCCGAGAGTAGAGCTATAGAGAGGCCGTGTACGTAGCTATAATTAGGAGAACGAGGTAGTTAGATCGAGTTCGTAATATACCTAAGCCTAGGAATTTAAGAATTCTTTACCTCTCGATTTCGGACCTAAGGTCTCTTATATATATAATAGAATAGCATTTTTATAGCCCTTAGGTAGCTTAAAATCCCCCCGTTCCCCTAACTAGAGGTTAACGGCGCACTATAGACGATGGAATCGTGTCCTATGTAATGAGTTTGCCTCTGCCGAAGCAACGACTTCGAAATGCAATATTAGCTACCTGCGTCTGCCCTAACTATACGATTATTACCCGCTCTACTTTACTATTTCTATAAGTATAGTAGTATAGGTCGATATTAAAATATTTTCAACATTTAAGAGCGAAAATACTATTAAAACAAGTTAAAGTAATAATAAACTATAGAAGATATAGGACTAGGGTTTCTAATAAGTTAGTTATTAGGATAGCCGGCCTTTTAAGACTATAGATTACTAGCTTTAATCTATTATAGAATTTATTAGGAGTTTCCTCGTATTCTATTATAACTAACCCGACGACCTTGCATTACTATATTATTATACTAGGAAGCTTGATATATTATACTATATACTATCTGAACTTTTTAAGTCATATAAACCCCCTTAATATCTTTATAATTATAATTCTATTTAAGATTAGTTATATATATAACCCTAACTCTAATAATTTACCTACTATTTTAGCTATACTTACTTTCTTTTTATTTATCGGCGACGGAGCTTAATCGTACGCAGCCAGTTATTAATACTTTTATTATTAGATAAGTAAAGAATAGTTCGATATAAGAGGCTTATTAGCTATAAATGCCGTTCGATACTCCCGTCGTCTATACCCCTATTCGGGCTAAAGAGTAAAGGGTAGCTATAGTTCCTTCTCCTAGACTAGGCGCCCCGCAAATTTACTGCGCCTGGCCCTGTATTCTCGGTCACGTTAATGCAAGTAGGGTCCATAACTAGCTCGCAATTAACTATAACTTATCTGTTTATGCCTACAGCTACCGGGCGAACTATCGCGCGTTATATAGTTGTTGAGTCCCCAGCAGCGACGACGGCAACCTCTTGTTACTCGCATCCACTGCACCATGGCACATGAACAAATCTTACCTAACGCCTGTGCTTCGGCCAGAACTTCGTGGAGTACGAAGCAAGATCGCTGCTTCCTCAGCGTGATCCCCACGTTTCAGGTGAAGGGCAACAAGGCAGGTAACGCAGCGGCTTACAAACGCCCACATGGCTGCGGCTAAGTTTTCGAATTGATGATGAGCAGGCTCAACTTTTCGCCCTTGATTCGGAGACCCGCGATAGTCGGGTGGAAGGACTACTGCGAGGAGCAGTATCTGGTGCCTTCGAGCGTCACGACTTTCCATGTATTGCTCGGTGGGGACTTCCAAGACTTGCAATCATGTGCTTTCATCAAGGCTAAGTCACGGCGGAGCGCCTGCACATATAGTATCATCATACCGCTACGTTGATACGGCGTACCGAGATACACACAGGGTGACGCCGCTCAGTTAATGCGCCAGGTCAAGCAACATCAATCTCGAGTCACGTATTAAGGCAGCAGTGGGTAAGGCGGCGGCCGGGAACTGGGAGAGCGGAATCGGGATAATAAAGCTCCTTCTCGACCAGAGGCAAGACCAGTTCACGATCATAGAGGACATCATCAAGGCGGCCGCCGGAAATTTTGAGCGCGGAGTATCATGAAATTCTTTCTCGCTTGGAAGGGCGGCCAGTTCACGGTCACGGAGTATATCATTAGGGTGGCGGCCGGGAATCGGTGGAGTGGGAAAAGATAATACAGCTCCTTTCGGACCGAAAGGGAGACCAAGTCATAATCACGGAGGACACTGTTCAGAAGCAGGCGCCCTGACATTCCATATCACCACGGGCGGACTCTTCATTCTCCCACAATCGATATCTTCACCCAAGATTCTGTGCTTCGTACTTTTCCGAAAATCTAGGACTAGTCCATAGTTAGGAAGCACACGTGTTACCGGTCTGTACGTTTTTCGCCTTCGGGAACATATTTGTTGTTCCTCTTCTGACCGCCGCTGCTCGCCTCCCCCTACGACCACCTCAATCCGGCTAATGAGGAAATTTTCAAATCTTCCTTTCCTACAAGTCTTCCCTCCTTCATCATAGTGTTACAATCAGTGTTAGTCAGGAAGTCACTCACGGCGCGGCGGTATGCTAGGGCAAAGGGCACCATCGAGTAGGGAACTCTAGCGTCCCAGCGTTGGGCCCGAATACCTCCTCCAGAAGGCCCACCTGCTCAAAGGCATCAGGGCCCTGCGAAACCGTGCAGTCCACGAAGATAATATCGAAGTTGGTCACGTGTTGCAGAGCGGAAGTAAAGGTGCGATGTCTTGGGTTGCCACTATCCTAGCATATCCCACTAGCGTCTCACCATCGAACCTCATGGATAGTATGGAATCGACAGTATCCGTGGCTAGTCGCCGATAGCACGCAGGCTGCTGTAGGCCATCCTAGTGTGCTTGGAATAGAGCGTCAAGGACTGGCAAGCCTGCCCCACTACGGTAGAGCTGGAAGGCAAGTAACCTGCGATATATCATCCGCCGTCTGCTCTATCGTATTGCTGGATCAAGAAAGAAGCTCAGGAGAAGCTAATTGTCATTCTCAGCCAGATAATTCAGCACTGTCGTGCTCAGAACCGTCGTGCCATATCCTGCGAGCCCGTACAGCCATAAATGTCGACGCGAACCTGACTGCCATGCCCGCAATATCGCGTGGTTTAGGAGCCATGTACTAGTCTCTTCGTGGCGGAGTTCCCTCGCATGGTTCGCATTTGTAGATGGGTCAGGAGCCCGCAGCCTGCGCTCGATCTTGTAAATGTGAAGGCTTATCGAGATGAATCACCTACCCCATTCGCTACCGCTACCGCGTGTTGTATTTAATCGATTTTATAGTCTACCGTCTATTAGTAGATCATGTCCGGAGAAAAGTGTTAATTAACTTACTATCATTAAGAGTCTCGATAATTCGCTACACTTCCCCTACCTTATCAGGCAGTATTTGATATAAAAGGTCCTTTATGTAGGCGGCGGCCATCATCGCCGCAAAGCCCTGCCACTCCTTGTTTTTGTGTGAGTCGGCGTAGTCGCAAATACCACGGATCACCAGACACAGAAAGTAGTTCATCAGCCCTGCCGCCTCCATCTCGAAGCAGATCACTCACTTTTCCGCCACCAACTTGTCCCAGATGTGTGAGTCCCTCACCAATTAATTCACGCTAGCGAAGAGTCTATAGTAAATTGCAGGGTCGTCGTCTTCTTCGTCCCGTTGTGGTCGAGGAACCACATCGTCTGGGTGGTCGCTGTAGCCTCGCTATAGCTGTTACTTGACCTTTCATGCAAATGTCTTTCTGGTGTATCGCCATCCTCCTCGGCAGCGTTGCCAAATGATCAGATTTAGGTTCCGAGCGTCGGCCGTAGAGAAAGTCGCGGCATCGTATTGCATATGGCGTTGCGGCGTCATAGCGGCGATGCAGCGTAGCAAGTCGTGCGTCGTCGCGGCAGTCTTTTTGCAATACTTTGCGCTGCTACGCTTCGCTATTGCGATATCTGTCGTCTCGGATTATAAAGTTATTGAGACCACCGAAGGCGTTAGCCGGAGCGCCTTAAATCGACTTAATGTTAGTGGTAGTAAATGAATGGAAGGAGCCCGCGATTTATTATCGTTTCTTTACGGAAAACTCTGCCTGCGGCGAAGAATGAACGGCTCTAAGCGGACGGGTCGTTCTCTCCGCGCGTTTAGGGAACGCCTAAAGGAGCCTATCGTTATAGGCCTCGTCATGTGATGTGGAATACGTTAACGTGCAGGCGGGGCCTTTGCACTATGATACCATATGCTCTGAAAAAATTTGTATAACCTATAGTAGGTCGGAGCCCTCCCCTAGAAAGCCTTAATTTAATAAGAAAATAGCTCGGACTTACTAACGTAGCTTATTAGTATAGGACTCGGAGAAAGGTAGTTTATTAGGATATCTAATTAATAGTAGTCTTTATATAAAAAATAGTTTAGAAAAGTACCTACTCTCCGGGCTTAATAAAGACTACTAATACTACTGAGGCTTAGTTATAGTCCTTAAGTCTCTATATAAGAACTGCCTTACGGCCTATTATAGGTAGGAACTACTATTTATAGGCGTTATATAGCTATTTATAAGTAAGTAACTTATAAGATAATAATAGTTCTATCTCTTCCACATATAATATAAATTCGTTATTGCCTATTTCTAAATATTAGAATATTCTATATATATTATTATAGAAATCTATATTATAACTTAAAAAGTTAATATTTAATAGATTAAGCCCTTTAATTTTAATAGGATAGTTCTAAGATCAGTTAGAAATAATAGAAATACTATATTTAAGAAAGCTTCTAGTAGTTAAGCTATTCATCTATTTATTAAATTATTTCTAGCCGTTTCCGATAATCTAAGTTATTATAATTTAATATTTAGATAACGTTTATAGTTTAGTATATAAATCTAGATCTTTAATATACTCTTCTAATAGTTTTTTAGTCTTTATATAAAATAGCCCCTTTAATAGGCTATTTATATATATATTAAGGGGCTAAACGTGAAATATAAGTCTTGTAAATATTATCGTTAGTAGGATAGAGGCCCCTCTAAGGTATTTCTTAATAGTAGGAGTCTTATAGAATATTATAGAGTCTATTATAAGAAGAAGCTTATAGCTATTAGTAACTAGTACTAATTTATCGCTAATCTAGCTCTCGAGTAGCTATTTATTATTATATACTTTAGGATTAAATAGGATATTTATATTAGAGTAGTATATATCCTTCTCTTATACTAATAGCTTAGAATCTAATACTCTAGGGAAGATTAAGAATAGTATACGTTAGTTTATACTATCTATAAAGATATAGAGAATATAAGTCGCTTAACGCTTATTCTAATTATATTAGTCCGTTCGAGTAGTAATAGTTTTCGCCTCTTTCGTATTATATATATATACGTTTAAGTATTCTAATAGAAGAAGCGTTTTATTAAGGTTAAGAATCTAGTTATTCTTAAAGTAATATTTAAATAATAATTATAGTACTAAATAAAAGGATTCTAACGTTCTTATACTTTTAAGAGCTCTTATAAGTATTTTAGGTCTCTCTTATAGTGTCTCTAGCTTAGATTTAGTACTTACTATAGGCTCCTATTATACTATTAGTAATACTATTATAGCTTTAAGAGAAGTAGAGTACTTACTAACTATTAAGATAGGCTCTTATAGCTATTAATACTAAATAAACTAGCTAAAAGCATTTATTAATAATAGGAGCCTATAAAGTAGCGTATATTACGGGCGAGTAGCCTATATAGGCAAGTAACCTACCTACCTTAACCTATTTAACTATTTTAATTAATAATATAATAATACGATATTAGATTAAGTTCAAATTTACTCGTTGCTGTTATGTAACCCTAATATAACTAATTAATAAGTTCTCGTATTATAGTTAGTCTTTCCTTGGACGCTATAGCTCCGTTTCTTTGGCATAGAGCGAGTTGCTATACTCGGGTTTTAATATGTTTCTTCTATTATCTAGGTATTTCCCTCTCTCTAAGAATTCTAGTCTTACTTATCGGCTTATATTATACTTCCTCTAAGTCTAAGTTAAATTTTTTGAGTTCTATAATACTAGCTTAGTAATATTTAGTAGAAAAGTTAATAAATAATAAAATATAGAATCCTATTATACTAATACTTTAAATAATAATAACTTATTCCCGATTACGTAGCTACTTTTTCTTTATATTAGTATATTTTTTAGAACTTATAATAACTATTCTACTATTAATAATTCCTATTTAGAAATTAGTTTTATTAAAATTATAAATATTAGACTTAGGAATATAATATTTAATAATTATATCTCTTATAGTCTTAAACTATATATTTATTATAATTAGATCTTTATATAAGGCCCTCTTATAGTTATACGGGTAAAAGAAACGTATCTAGAGCTCTAATCGTCGTTTAATAAATAATATTATTATTATACTCTATAATACCTATTTAAGTAAGTATCTTTAATAGTCCTTCCCTATTCTACTTATTAGGGGGAAAAATCTACCTAGTACCTTAAGCCCTAAGCTAGAGAAACCCTTATACCCTAGTTCTTTTAGGTTCGTTATATACCCCGCCTATGCCCTAGCCGTTACTAGGGTAATAACCTTCTATTACTATCTAGATCCTACTTCTAGTCTAATAGCTAACGGGAATCGGCTTTACTACTTTTATTAGTAAATAGGGTTATAGTATAATAGCCTAGACCCGTACTAGGGCTAGGGCCTCTACCCCCTTAATATAGCCGATCTAGTACTAGCGCGTACCCTTAGTATACCCGTCCTATAAGGGCTTCTCTCTAGCCTCCTACTATATCCCCTATTATTAAATTAGATAGTTAGTCAGCCTTACCTATGCAGGGGATTAGTAGTTAGAGTACTACGTAATCTACCGAGCAGGTAATCTAGGTGCCGTAGCTCTTAAGGAGGACCTAAGAGATAGAGAAATTATATTAATACTTATAATACTAAACTAATCGATCTAGAGCTCTTAGGCGCAGCCCTTAGCTAGGATTAGGTTTACGTGAGTACTATAAAGCCTATTTAATACTAATTAGTATTATTTCCTATATAGGCGAACTATAGTCCGGGAGATAATATAGAATAGCTAGAATCGGAGAAGTTAGGATCGATCCTATAGTATAGTTTTTACTACGCGAGGGCTCTTCGATTAGACTTTCAGGTAATCGTAGGAATACCGTTTACTCTAGTAGTATTCTTAGACTCTTATAAGATCCTAGTAGTAGACTAATAACCTACTATATAACTCTATTACTACTTAGGCTATACTACTAGCTATAAAACCGATAA
This sequence comes from Verticillium nubilum, assembly GCA_002851675.1. Taxonomy (NCBI): domain Eukaryota; kingdom Fungi; phylum Ascomycota; class Sordariomycetes; order Glomerellales; family Plectosphaerellaceae; genus Verticillium; species Verticillium nubilum. Next base: position 161,594 of record NMXI01000054.1, on the reverse strand, counting down.
TAGAGCTTAACGGAGTATAGAACTGCCCTAATAAAGAGCTTACGAATAATAATAAGCGCTAGTAATATATAAAGATAGTAAGGAGCTAGCCCTATAAAGGGAGTAAGCTCTAGCCTAATAGATAATCTCGAGAGTAGTAAGGCTATATAACGAGAGCTCGATATTATAATAGAAGAGCTTAAACTACCTAAAATACTAGTACTAGTCCGAAATAACCTCGATGCCGACTTTATCGTTAATATAAGGGATACGAAGCTCCTAGGAGTACCTAATAAGGTAATAAGAGCTTAACGAGACTCCTATATTATCCGAGTAATAAGCTACTTTAGCGATTTTAAGGGTATTAACCTCCTAGAGGTATTTATCGAGGGTTTTAACGACTAGACCGAGGAGGATTTCGATAACTATAGCCCGACGATCGCGAGAGTACTTAAGAAGTATCTAATAGCGCGAGGAATCCCCCTACTAGGGGCAGGTAACCTTAAGATATTAAGATGCCTTATTCCCCTACTATCGTAGGAGAAGATACTAAATACCCCGAGTACTACCGACGCGGATTCAGAGCTCTAAATAGCCCTAGAAAGGGTAAATAGATAGAACGATAACTTAGAATAAACGGGGGAGGGGTAGAGACCCCTAAATTCGTCCCTACGAACGAAGCTATTCTAGGACCTATAGAGTAGGTAAACTAGCTAATAGGAGCTCTAACGAATACCGTAATCCCTAGGGGTCTACGACCCTAGAAATACCCCTAAAACGTTAGCTAACCTAATAGCTATAGCTAATAACCCTAGACCCTAGTATTACGCCCTACTACTAATACTATTAGAGAATATACTAATCGAGGGATCTCTTATTAAGTAGTTTACTTCGCTCTAGAATAAGGAGAGTAATTACTCGGGCTCGACCTACGATATACTAGATAATAAAATACGGATATTTATAGATATATACGAATTACTATAAATCCGCTATACCTAGCTCTACGCGCTCTTTCTATCTATACTTTTAGGGCGCGCGTAAGCTTTCTTCCTATAGAATATAAGTCGAAGTATATAATTTAGAGTAATATATATAGCGATTAAATAGGAGTTCGATTTAGAGATTAACTAAGCTTAGTATTATATAGATTAGAGCTCGATAACTTTTTATACTATTATAGTAGAACTAGAGAGTACTAGAAAAACTAAGATAGAGGTTCTATAGATCCCCCTAGACTAACTATAGCGATACTAACGAGCTCTCGGCCCCGCCTTTAAGGACGAAATATACCTCTATATAAATACCCTACGAGTAGTCTAAGGAGTCCTAGAGCTTAAGATAGCTCTAGTACGGCTAGAGAGAGCTTTTAATACCCTATTAGTATAGCTACGGAGTATACTCTAAGTAGAAGAGAATACCCCAGCCCCTAGCTACTTCTATACTAATAGGAGGTATAGAAGTAGAGGAAGAGGCTAATAATATAGGTAAAATAGTATAAGGGGCGATTATAGGGAATAGCTAAGAGGCAGGAGGGACGATTAATTAAGAAGTATAACCCGAAAATACTAGATTTACTCGAAGCCGGAATATAGGTTAATTAAATACTCCCTAGAAGAATAGTAACGCTCGAAGGAGTAGTAGTAACGTATAAGGGATACGCGCGGGGAGTAGAGGACGGGGTACCGATAGTTCCTAATAATAATAGAGGCAGAAGACGATACGGATTCGGAATTAGGCGATTCCTACGTAGTAGACGACTCGGAAGTAGAGGACGGGCTCCCGTTAGAGCGAGGAAGTAATATTATAAACGCCTATACTACCTACTTTCTAGCGAATAAATTATTCTAATACTAGATTAGAGGCGCCTACGATAGTACGTTAGTAGCTCTAGTAGAAGCTCTATTTACTATATATTAGCTTAATAGGATATCTACTTAGTATAGTATTATCCTAGATACGGGAGTAGTATTAGTCTTAATAGCTAGAACCTCCTAGATAAGGGCCTTAATAGCTATAATACTAGAATAAAAGATCGAGTAGAGTATAGGCGCCCGAGTACGATTCGGAATAGGAGAGGTAGTATCTACTACTAACGAGATTACCCTATTAACGCTAATTAGAAAAGTTATATTCTATATCGTCCTAATAGATATACTATTTCTCTTATATATTAAGGATATAGACGAGCTCGGTATATACTTAGATAATACGCGAAACGAGCTCGTAAAGCGTATAGGGCAGCTCGAGGAGCGAATACTAGTATTTCGGAAATAAGATTACCTATAGCTTTTTCTCGATAATAGAATATATACTAGATCGGGGATTATTTGTATAGTCGGACTAGAGAGTAAAGGAGTATAGTTCCTTATAGAGATAGAGCTCCGACGAGTTTATAAGCGTTTCGGCTACCCCTTAGTAGAGAAGTTATAGAATACGCTCTAAAGAGTAGACTATAATATAAATAGGGATGCCCTCGAGCTTATAAACCGCTTCTACTACTACTACTAGATTAAAGGGAAATTCCTATAACGGTTTAAATTCGCCCTAAAGACGGATATTAACTTTAACTACGAGATTTTAGTCGATATTATATATATAGACGGGAGACTAATACTCTATATAATCGATATGAGTACCGTATTCTAAGCCGCAGCCTTCCTAGACGATTTTACTACTCGTATAATATAGTAAACGCTTAAACGTTATTAGCTAGATATATACCTAGGGCTACTAGATATAGTAAGTATCGACGCGGGTACTAATTTTACCTCTATAGAACTCTAGGTAGAAGCTAAACTAATAGGTATAACCTACTATTAGATCCTAGTAGAGGCTTACTAGTTAATTAGTAAGGTCGAGAGCTTCTATAGGCCTATCCGCAGAGCGTACGAAATCCTAAAGGCCGAGTACCCCGAAACCGACTAAGATTTACTACTCTAAAGCGTAGTAAAGGTAGTTAACGATACGGTAGGGCCTAATAGACTAATACCTATACTACTCGTATTCGGAGTAATACTACGGGTAACGGGAAACGACCCTCTAACGGCCTCTTAGGTAAAGCGCGTAGGAATAGTATCTAAAGTAATAGTAGAGCTTAGAAAGATAGTTACTAAATAGAAGATTAATAAAGCGCTAAATACTAGAAACGGCCCCGATATAGGATACCTCCTACCGAGATTACTCGAGCTATAAAGTAAGGTACTAGTATTCTGCGAGAAGGAAAAATAGACTAGCCTATTTAAGGTTATTTCGATCTCGGATATAAGCATAACCGTTAATATAGTAAATAGCCCTATAGAGTTTAGAGGAATATATATAAAGCTATATAATAGATTAATCGAGTAGTAATAAGACTAAACTATAATATTAGAAGTAGAAGGTCCCCTAGAACTATTTATATACCCTAAACTAGCCCTCCTACGACGACGGGGTCGCCCTAGGAAAGTAGCGGAACCTATAATCGTAGTACGAGAGGAACGCTAAGCTCGCCGAAGCAGACGATAGGCGACCTAAGAGAGTAATACCTACGTTATAAAGAAGGAATAATAAGGGTACGAGCTATTAATATAATTATATAATGCCGGAAAGATTATAATACCTAGAAAACCGTTTAAATAGTCCGATTAGGATGAAATCGAGTCCCTGCTAGCCGTAGGAGTAATCGTCCCGAATACTAGATTAACGTTTCTAGGTACTAAGGCTTTTAGCTACTACTTAGTACGGGAAGTTAAGGGACTTCTATATATACCCTACGAGAAATTAAGACTCGTTATTTAGGGGTATAGTAACTAGGAGAAGACCTCCCTCCTTATATAATCGCCTACGATTATGCGATATAGCTAACGTCTAATCTTTACGATTACTCCGTTACTAAGAGAATAGGGGTACTAACTTATACTTCGAGATATTAGCTAAGCGTATATATAGAGCGCGACGGATCTCTTATAGGACGTTCTACTACGCGTACTTAAGGAACTATACTATAGATATCTAGAGGGGATTATCTTCTACGTAGTAAAACTATTATACGGTATTATAGAATTAGGCCTCTACTAGTTCGTAATATACTAGCGCTACTACCGCGAGTAGCTATAGGCTATCCCTATAGGCTACGATCCCTATCTCCTGCTTATAGAAGAAGGGGAGAGCTTTAGTCTTATAAGTATATAGACGGACGATATACTTAACCTCAGCGAACCCGCCTTTATCGAGAAGGAGGACGTAGAGCTTAAGAGAGCGGGGTTTAGGGTAAAGCCTACTTCTATACTAGAAGTAGGTTTAGAGGGAGCTTTTAACGGATATATAATTAAAGTTAAAGAGTAGGAAGTAACTATCCGCTAAAAGGGATAAGCAGAGCGCCTTAAAGTAGTAAAAATAGGGACTAAGAGCTCGTAGGAGTAGTATATATCCTAGAGGGCGCGCGGCGCCTATATAGCTTCTACTTACTAGCTAGAAGTAGCGTTCGATTTTTCCGTTATAGTATAAGCCTAGAACCCCTAGTAAGACGACTACTAATAGCTTAATAAAAGGATTAAATAGGAGCTCGCGAACGCACGTAGGGGGCTTTCCTACGTACCCCTTAATCTTACGAAGGCCTAACTATACGTATTCGTTAACGGCTCTTTCGCTAATAATAAAGACCTAACGTTATAGATCGGATTTATACTTATTTTAGCTAACGAGAGATCGTACGAGTAGGAAAACCGTTTTACTATATATAGTAATATTATCTATTAGTAATTAATTAAGTATAAAAGAGTTACTAGGTCTATTCTCGTAAGCGAAATCTATAGTATAGTTAGCGGCTTCGACGTAGCCTATATAGTTAAATAGACGCTCTAAGTAATTACTAAACGCCTATATTTACTACTTACTAAAATAGTAATATATACTAATAGCTTATTACTCTACTAATACCTAGTATAACTAAGCGCGATAGTAGAGAAACGCCTTATAATTAATCTTATAGTATTATAGTAAAGCTACGAAGAGCGCGAAGTCGACGAGATCCGTTAGATAGTAGGAGGCGATAACTTAGCCGACGCAATAATAAAAGGAGTACTAAACTAGGCCCTCTAAGTTCTTATAAGTATAAACGAGGCTAATATACGCGTTAAGGGGTAAGTAAAGCGCTAAGATAAGATTAAGAGATCGGGAGAGTAGTAAAAGTAAGTTAGTATTAGTAACGATCTAATAGTATACCTTATAGATACGCGGGGGAGTAGTAAAAACGGGAACTACTACTTCTAGAAGTATACTATTTACGTATTAATGTTATTATTAACGGCCTTATCCTTATCCTCCTCGGGAATAGCGGGGAGAGTACTATCTCCTTATCCTAAGCTCGAAAGAGCTCCTTAGCGGCGGTAGTAGCGGCGGTAGTAGTAGTAGTAGCGTTAGCGCGCTTAGGATTAGCATTATCCTACTCCTCCTTACTACTATCGTCCTCGGGCTACTCGGGCGAGCCTACTTAAAGGTATTTAAAGAGCTATAGAGCGGCTATACGACTAGCCGCCTTACGCTTAGTATTATTAAGACCTAGGAGGTTAGTATTAGGGTTATTACCCTTTATAGCGACCTCCTCCTCGTAGAGGGTTAATATACCCTAGGTAATAGGGCGCTACTTAATAATCGCCTATAAGGCCGTTAGCTAAGCGTACGAGTAGGAGATAGACTAAATAAAGAAGGGAGGAGCTTATAATAATATCCTTAGTATCGACGGCCTTAAGGTAATATATAGCCGCCTTAAAGACTATAATAGGACTAAACGAGAATATTAGAAGCTATAAATAGATAGTCTAGTACTTATAGGAGCTCATATTAAGTAGTACGAGTACCCCGAGGAGTACTTATAGTAACGGCCGCCCTTAGGCTCTATATCGTAATAGGCGCTATTAGCGCCTTTATCCTTCTATTTACCTATAAGGTAAGACTTTAAATACCCTAAGTAGGGGATAGAGTAAAGGACGCCCTTAACGCGCTCTAAATAAGCTATTAGTAGATCCTACGAGTAATAGAGGGTTTAAATATATACCCTTAGCCTTCTTAGCCTTAGCCTTAGGAGCGACTATAATAATAGTAGTAGCCTTCTTAGTAGCTAAACTAATAATTAGTAGCTTCTACGAGTAGCGGGCAGGTAAACGCACGAGCAGCGCGCTAGATAGCCTTCTTAGCAGCGCTCTTAGTAGCCTTAGCGGTCTAGCGCTTAATACCTATTATCGTAGGCAGGATAGGCGATCGGAGGAGCAGTAAAAAGAACGGGCGCGAGATCGGGCGAGCAGCGAATAGTCGAATAAAAGATTAGCTTAATAAGAGAGCGGCAGAGCGGCAGATAGGGGCATAGAAGATCGAGAGAGCGGATAGTAGTTAATTAAGAGAGCGTATAAGTATAGGACTAGCTATATAGAAGTACGGATAGTTATAGAAAGAGGAAGTTAACTAACTACTAGGCGATAGGAGATTCTATATAGGAGTACTATAAGGACTAAACGGGCTAAATAGGAGCTTAATCTATTTATAATAACCTAAATAGGAGTAGTTTCTATTTATAGGTAGTCGAATAATAGGATCCTAATCCCTAATAGGTAACTACCCTACTAACCGATTAAGGGAGTACTAATTAGGCGATAGTAGGCGCGGTTCTTATAAAGGCGACGATTTTCCTTTATTATAATAGCTATAATAGCCTACTTCTAATTTTTCCTATTATTCTCTCCTATTATTATTAATAGAATAGATATCTAATTAAAGGATTAGAGAGAAGGATACTAACTAATCGAGTAATTAGGGGATTCCTAGGGCTCTATTATAGCTAACCTTTATACGACTAACGTTATAAAGAAAATAGAGTTAGTATTAAATTAGATAGTTAGTTAGCCTTACCTATACGGGGGATTAGTAGTTAGAGTACTATATAATCTACCGAGTAGGTAATCTAGGTCCCGTAGCTCTTAAGGAGGACCTAAGAGATAGAGAAATTATATTAATACTTATAATACTAAACTAATCGATCTAGAGCTCTTAGGCGCAGCCCTTAGCTAGGATTAGGTTCACGTAAGTATTATAAAGTCTATTTAATACCTATCCTATATATTCCTTCTATTCTAATCCGCTCCTCCTTTTTCTATTACCTATTATTCTCTATTATCTTTTAGTATTAAATACGGGCGCTTTTCTTCCGAGCGCTCCCCTTTCCTAGGCTATTCCCTACCTTCCCTTAGTTTAATAGATTTTAGCTACTATTAGACCCGGGCCTTAGCTAGTCGAGTAATATTACCCTAATAGATAGGCGCGGGTTAAAGCAGCCGTCGACGTTTCGGAGCCTTCCTTTATTACATCCCCTATTTATAGGTACCTTAAATCGAATCTAGGCGCCTTCTCTCTACTATATCCCCGTCTGCCTTCCTAACTCGCCTAGAGGAACTATATATATCGTAGATTTCCCTCCTATTCTTCTTCTTCTTCTTCTCTTCCCTAATAATAATAATAGTAATAGTAGTAGTAGTAATAGTAGCTATAATAGTACTAGAACGTCCCCCTCCCCTCTCTATCCTCGGCTAGGGCCTAGCTATACTTAGTACTTTTCTCCCTCTTATTTAATAGTTACTTTTACTATATTTCTATAATAGGACTATTATAGGCCCGGCTAACTTTCCGCTCGAGATACTTTATTATCCTTCTTCCTAGAAGACTCTAGCTAAGAAGAAGTCGCGTCCCTCTATAGCTCCCCGTACCTAGCCCCCCTACCCCCTAGTCCTATATAGTTCCCTACGTTTAGAGCTATAATTTACTTCTCCCTCCTAGTCCTAGGTCGAGCCCTACTAACGTTCCTAGCTATATCTATTATATTAAGTATACTAGGACTAATAATAAGCCTAGCTTTAAGAGGTACTATAATACTCTTAGTAAGCTATTTCCCTATTCTAGACTTAGTCTATCCCTACTCTAACCTTAGTTTTTCTAAGTAATAGCTATAATTACTATTATTATTCGAACTATCATAGCACTTATTTTCCTATAAACCCTAGCCTCCTATATCCTAGGCCCTAGCCTTACCTACTAACTTCCTTTAGATTCCTCCTATTTCTAGTAATACTAGCTAGGCTATTCTCTATACTATTACCCGCTTATATAAGGCTACTATACCCTCTACCCGGGCCTAGGCTAAAGGCGCTTTAAAGGTCGCTACTTATTTATTTAACTATACTATACATAGAGTTAAGAAGGTCCTAGCCTAGGCCCTCCCCTCTAGTAGCCCCCTCGCTAATATAAATTACACCTAGCTCTCGCGTATTAAAGATATACCCGATGCCCTCCTTACTTAAAATATTAGTATCTCTCCTCTTCTAGTCCCCTACTAGGCCCGCTACTAATATCCTCTAGTAAATTACTATTCCTAGTACTACAACTAAGTACGAGTCTATTAATAGCCCTAGTAGTAACCTAGGCGACGATGAGGATTCTAATAATAGTATCTCCGATATCCTAGAGGACTTCGAGGACGCCTCCATCCCTAGCCGGCCCCCCTCTAGGCCTAAGGATAGAAGTAACGAGTCTAGTACTACTCTCTAGATAGTAATTATAGAATAAGGAGAATAGTAGTCCTAGTATAGGCCCTAGCCCTCATTAGCAGTTTTCTTATTTAGGTTTTAAGTCTATTTTAATATAGTATAGGAAGGCTCCGCCTAGTATTTAGTAAGGTAGTAGTAAGTATTAGGGGATAACTCAATAAAGGGCTCGAGGTACTCGAGACTGAAGTAGATTTCTCGAAAAGGAAGAACTTAGTAAGTTTAAGTCCTCGAATAAAGGCATACCTATCTGCGAATACTCGGCGAACCGACTCTTAGTAACCCCGATCCAGACCTTTAGTTATATCCTTATACTTTCTAGATAAGGGATTTATTAGAGCGAGTAACTTAGCTAGTTTAGCCCTAGTCCTCCTTATATAGAAACCTAGGGGAGGTTTATATTTCTATTATAACTACTACGCTATTAATACGATATCGAAGCGAAACCGCTACCCTTTCCCCCTAATTATAGAAATACTATATAACTTAATAGAGTTAAAGTAGTTTATGAAACTCGATATAGTATTAGCCTATGATAGGATTCGGATAGTACCCGGATACGAAGAATATACTATATTCTATATATAGTTTAGTCTATTTAAATAGCTAGTCTACCCTTTTAGCCTAAGTAGCGCTACTATAACCTTCTAGAGATCTATTAATAGTATACTATAAGAGTTCCTTGATAACTTTATAATAGCTTATATTAACGATATATTAATCTACTGAGACGGGACATAGGAAGAATACGAAGTAAAAGTAAAGTAAGTCCTTTGTACTCTTTATACGGCGAGGCTATATCTCGACCCTTAGAAGTAGAAGTTTAATATTAAGAAAATTAAGTACTTTAGTTTTATTATCGAGGCTAGTCGGGGAGTATCCTATAATCTAGAAAAACTAAAAGTAAGAGCTAAATAATACTCTAACTATAATTACTAGAATACAAAGCTTTCTTAAGTTTATAAATTATTATAGAATCTTTATTAAAGACTTTACTTAGATAGTAATACTATTAATGAAACTTATTAGGAAATATATAATCTTTAAATAGGATAGAAATAAAGAAGTAGCGTTCTTAGAGCTAAACCACCTCTTCCTCTTAGAGCCTATCTTAGTAGACTTCGACCCGACCCCTCTAATCTTCCTTAAAACGGACTACTTAAGTATAGCCCTAAGAGGGATTATAACTTAGAAAGATATAATAAGTAGATAAAGGGTAGTTATATACTACTTATAATAATATACTAGAGTAGAATATAACTATCTTATGGATAATAAGGAGCTATGAATAGTAATTAGCTACTTAGAAATATAGAGAACTAAGCTAAGAAGCTATATCTTTACTATATTAATTAATTATAAGAACTTAAAATACTTTATAATTAAAAGGTTATTCTTAGAATATTAAAGTACGTAAATAGGGCTATTAGCTAAATATAACTTTAAGCTATAATACTAACGAGGCTATAATAAATAATACTATAGTAAATATACTCTCTTACTAAGAATAAGATAACCCTATTAGAGAGATAGACGATAGAATATAAGCCCGCTACCTCTTAATATTCTTAGACGAGATTATAGAAGACTATTACTAAGAGGCTAACTAATACTTAAAGAAGATAATAGTCTTATCTTAGATAAGGATCTTCTCTACTAACGAAGAGTTAGATACCCTCTAAAGGGAGGTAATATAGAGGGATAAGGAATAATTTATAATAAAAGCTATAATCGTATGCCGGGAACGCTAGCTCTCTCTATAACTTAAGTTAAAAATATAACTTATAGAATATAGCCTTAATAAGGGAGGTTACCTAATACTTAGAGACTAGAAATAAGTACTAGGCTTAGAAGACGAAGAGACTCTTAGGACTAGGGTTATCTAGAGGATCTATAACTTAAAAATAAGAGAGTACCCTAGATGAGATACTACCCTAGTACTCTTATTAAGAGAATTCTTCTAGCTAGGTCTATTATAGAATATATAATACTTCCTCCAGAATTATAATATCTATAGAAGATCCTAAGGCTAGAGAGAGGCTAAGCGAGGCCTCTTAAAACTACTACTAATATTATAGCAGATTTACTATAACTTAGCTATAGACTTTATAACTAATCTTCCTATTATTAGCTATAATAAAATAAAGTATCTATAGATTATTATAGACTATTTCTTTAAAGCTATTATATTAGAAGTAATAGAAATAATAGATATTAAAGCTTATACTATAAGGTTCCTGAACTACTATTTTAAATATTATAGTTTACTAAAGTCTATAGTCCCTAACCGAGGCTTAAACTAAATAAGCTATTTCTAGAGATACTTCTACTATACTACTAGGGTAGAATAACGATTTAGTACTAATTACTACCCTTAGACTAATAGTACCCTAGAGTATATAAACTAAGAGATATAGATCTACTTCTACTTATAGTTCTATTATACTTAAGACGATTACTATAAGTACTTACTTATAGCTTAGCTAGGTATTTATAATTAAACGAATATAATAATAGAGGTTAGCCTATTCTTTACTATTCATAGTTATAATATAAATACTATATAAGTCGGGTAGATACTATTACTAGGTTACTATACGTTTAAAGCGTATAACTTCGTAGAAAGCTTATAAGATATTATAGACTTTATATAAGCTAGTATAATAGTAGTATAGGCCTATATAGAAGACTTAGTTAATAAACGGGGGAAACTAATTAAACCCTTCTAAATAGAAGATAAGGTCTAGCTATTAATAACTAACTACTACTCTAAAAGACCCTCTAAGAATCTTAACTAGCTATCCTAGAAGTATTAAGTTACTAGGGTATTAAGGTCCTATAAAGTACAATTAAATATTCTCTCTAAGATCTACTTATAATTCTACATTGACCTTCTATAGAGAGTAGTATAAGATCTCTTACTAGGATAGGTTAGGGATAATAGATAGTTAAATCCTATTTTATAGATACTAATAGGCTATTCTAGCTAGTAGACGAAATACTCTATACTAGGATATAGTATAGAAGTAAGGGCTCTAGAAGGGAAGCTCTAGTATTATAGGAAGGTTTTATAGAACTAATATAGAAACCTATCTACGAGCTTATATAAATAAATACTATAAAAGAGTCTAAGTTATACTATAAGCCTATTAAAGATTATAATAGCCTATTAGAGAGTTATTAGTATATTTATACTAAGAGAATAGTAATTATAAAGTAGGGAAGCTAAGTAATTAAAGAAAACTTAACTTAAGCTTAGCTAAATACTATTACTCTAGAAGAAGTCTATTAAAATAGACTATCCCCTAATAAAAATAGCCTAAAGAATAATAATTTAAAGCCAAGGGGAGGATATTATAGCGACCTCCTTGAAATAAAATAGCTAAATATAATAAAAGATTAATACTAAGGGGAGGCTATTAACATAACCTTCTTATATTAAAATAGCTTAAAAACTCCCTGAAGATATAAAAACCGTAATAGGAAAGCTACGCCCTTAGCGTAAACTAGTAGAGCTCCTTATCAGAGAGTACTAAGGACGTCTTAGCGCCCTTATTAGTAGCTATAAGATACTCTAGGAGCGCTTAATACGCGAGAGGCCGGCCTCTATAGCTAGCTCGTAGGCAGTAATAAGAGTAGGGGTAGTGTAGGTAGGGGTAGTAGGCATAGCGAGAGCTATAGAGGTAGTAGGCGAGGTAGTAGCGGCCTTAATGGCGTTAGCCTCGGCGTCGGCATAGATACTAGCCTCTACTTAGTAGAAAGCTATAATAGTATTAGCCTAAGTATAGTAGGTCTATATCAATTAGCGAACGGTTTATATAGAAACTATAGTATAAACTAAAGACTAATAATACTAGTAATATTCGTAGCGTACATAGTAGTAGTAATAGTAAGAGTAGTAGTAGCGGGGTAGGCGCGGGTAGCGACTTGGAAGTAATTATACTTAGAGTAACTATACTAGTAATACTTCTTACTAATACTTAATAAATATATATTAGTACTTATAGCGAAACTATAATATTATAACGCTTACCCTATTAGTTATTATATATACTATCGTACTCAGGTATACCTAGGTACTAAGCGCGTAGATAGTCGGCGTACTCGTTAGTATATAAGCGTACTACGTAGGCCTAGTAGTAAACTAGGTAGGGAGAATCTATACTACTCTTAGGGCGCTTAGGAGTCTAATCGGTCTAGTATATAAAATTAGTAATATTCTCGTACTAAAGAAGTAGCGAACTTATAAGGGTCCGGCCGCGATGCTTAGATAGCGTAATAGAGGTAGTACGGGTAGTAGTAGGGGTAGTAGTAATAGTAGATATCTATAAACGTATAAGTATTACTATAAAAACGCGAAATAACTATATTTATAATAGTAATAGTAGTAGTAGTAGTATTAGTAACACTAGTAATAGTTCCTACTAGCTCGGGCTAGCTACTAGGACTATATTACTTATAAAGAGCCTTATAACTTAAGGATAAGGAAATTAACTAATACATAATAGTATTACTATTCTTAAAGAGTTAGTAACTATTACTAACAGTACTTGTAAGTATACTATAGTAAGGGGAGGACTTATATCACTAGAGGAGTTCGAGAGAGTTATAAATAGAAAGACCGAAAACTCTCTATATATAAGAATAAAACTATTTATAACCCCTAAGGGCTTAGAGTAACTATATAACCTACTAAGGCTATAATAATAATAAAAGGTCTATACGCTCTAGTAACTAATACGGCCTAGTAGTAATACTTTAATAAAGTAACTATAATTATAAATACTTAAAAGTATAATACCTACTAGACCCTGCCTCTTTAATAGTAGGAGGATAATATTACGGGTTATACCCTTAAACTAGTATTAGGTATTCCGAAGCCTATACTAACCTAAGGATAGTATAGCTGCGGACTCGCAGTGACCTCGAGGATAATTATATAAGGGAGGGACCGTATATACAGGCTATTACTATAAGGCTACCTAGCTACCTTATTTTTCCTTGTCCTCTTCTTCTATATCTTAGGATAATTATACCTTTAGGCCTTATTAGTGATCACTACTGGTGACTAGCCCTTAACACCCGGTGGGCTATTTGATCATTAGATACAACCTAGGTAGATCATAGTAGAGACTGGGCAGCGGCAGTCACCCTGGGATCACCCACTCACCCAGCCGTCGCGCGACTGGGTGACTAGCGGGTGATCGTAAAGCGGCGGGATCACCCAGCTCACCCGTCAGCCATCCTGGAGGTGATGGCAGTGAGCGTTTGACACAACTTTGCCGGGATGGCAATACAGTTGCTAAAGTCCGGCCACTTCTTGAGATGAACCCCGAAGTTGGCTAAAATGGGTACTAGGGTGCCGTCATGACCGACATTGCTACTGAACCGGCCCCGGACATGATCGATGTTGGGTTATAGCCAAGCTCGGGCACTCTGGTTTAGTCGGAATCAAGTTCTCTTCTGCGTGCTTGCGAACCTTGATGGTTCGAATGATAACGCCGTCGCGATTGAAAGAAGGGTCCACGCGAATAAGGATTCCTGGGTTCACAGAGCATGCGTCGCGCGGAAGGTGAGGATCGTAAAACAAGGAGAATGTGGCCAGTCTCGACATATAAATTTTTCAAAGTTCGTACACCAGTTGGAGCTACGTATGTATGCCCATTCGCGTCTGCCATGTCATTGACAGTCAAGCTGAGTCTGCGCCGCAGTAGAACGCCGTCTGGATCTGCTACAGATCCGAAAACGCTGAGCAAACTTTACTCACAATTACATGGCGCGTGAGTGACTGAATTTCGCTGGCGCCGTCCATCATTCATGGGTCATTTATTCGATTAGATAAATGACTACGCTGATCGATAGCGTATCACAAATGGTGTTCGTAAGAACATGGGTTTCAAGTAGTTTGTCTTATCAAGGTCTCAATCGGAGGTTCAAGCTATTTGAAAGACTCGATTGAGTGGGACTTCCTGCCGGGAGCGCAGTGGCATCGACGAATGAAATGTTCAAGAGCAAAGGAACTACCCGAAAGGAAACTGAAATCGACATGAGACCCAGCCCGGGATCGTTTGAGTTCATACCAGGGAAAAGTGAAGGCCACAGCCTACGAACCGAGGATACACCAGTGGGGGACGGGACTTTGACAGCGACTCGGGAGACGAAGGGGGAAGTCCGTACAATCCCACTGAGAAGACCTCGATGGTATGCGTATTTCATGAGGCGACCGATGATCCGACTCAACCGTAGAAAACAAGAACTCAACGTCGGGCTGTCAAAAAAAGCATTCTGCAGGGTTAACGTCAATAGCCTCGGCAGAAAGCCGAGCACAAGAGGTAACGGAGACGTAGACGGCAACTGAAAGGGACAAACACGGAGTCGCAACCAAATCCCGAACTTGCCCACGTGCCCGCCGATCACAACCTGTGTCAATATCAACATGCAGAGAAGGGCTAAGCCTTGAGTACAGGAACAAGGCAGTAAACGCCAAGAAGACGTGGGCAAGGACGGTATATTTGATGTTGAGGGTACATTCCGCGCCGCAGAGCGTCTGCCCACCACGAAGCAATGATCTAGAATGCCGGGTCCCCCTCACGGTGGATATCTTTTCGTCCTGTAACATGACTAAACTAATGCCGCTGTCTTGTTACTGCCCTTCAGTCATGGCCCTGATCTCGATACCCTTCTGGCCGCGCTTTGACTCGAGTCGTTCCGCATCGACAGCGGTCATCATGACTGGCAATGGATAGCTGGTTCTCTTCGTCTATGTTATTAGGTGCTCAGGAAACCGAATGTCATCGACTTACAATTTCTTCTTCAGATTGTTCACATCTAGCTCTCGCCTACTCTACTTATATAGTTCAAAGAAACAAAGAAATTTCCACGGTGGGGATCTGCATTCACCATTCCAAAGCTTCAACAACGGAATGTGGCCTTCCTAACGACCTCTATGCGATGTCTGTACACGAGATATGCGACCCCGCAACATGGCCCGCTACGTGAGTCAGCAACGCGCTTATAAGGTCTTGTTTGTTCATTGGCCGGTGACGCGGGTCACGCACAACACAGTAGAGTTTCTACTATAATCGCACAGTAGTAGGTCGGATTCGAGTGTCTTGTCATCAACATATCTAGAGACGGCACAGTGACTTAAGGTGTTCAAGGGATTACTAAGACTCGACGACATCGGAAGTACCTGCTCCCTTCGCGCTTCCACTGTTCAGTGCGACGCCTGCGGGTAATGCCGTGGAGCTAGCCGCAATGATCCTAGAAGCATGGCACTACCACACAGGCTTCCATGTATCGAACTGCCGAGAGGGCCCCATCGTTCTGGATCCTTCATCGCCATCTCGACGTGATGACATGCTCTACTGACCATGAAGGGAGACACAGCGGACCCCGGCTCGACGTTGATCCTGCTCTCAGCAGCGTCGTGTCATTGACTGCCTGGATATCCGAGGACCAATCGCCCATTGGAACAGAAACGCTCGGGTCTACCTCGACGGTCGTAGAAGACTTTGCAAGAACCCTCGACCTGCCTTCGATGGCTTCTTCCACTATCCATGGGAGGGGCAAGTGGACTGTCAGTACCGACTGAAAGCGCGGGAATCAAGGTCAGCCGCCGGTCGAAGGCGGCTTCCTGTTACGGACTGGCCCCAGAAGGGCTTAGTAGCAGCTCTCACACGGTCGTAAGTTGCAGCAGCAGCTATCCAATTGCCTTTCGTTAAGAAAGGTTCGTCTTCTACTACGACGCAAAGGCGAGGCGGAAAAACAATAACACCTGAAGGAACCGTCCTGAAGAGGAAATTCGGCAGCTAATTAGCATCGAGCTTATAAGCTTTAAATATATTAGTCGGCCGCCCCGAGATTCTGCTACTATAGCTGGCAATAGTGCCTCTAGTTAGCTCTAGGCGACCTATATATATATAGTAGGTCAGCTTACCTCTAAAACAAATTAACGTACTTTCTAGATAAGTAAATACCCTAGACGAGGGGATACCTTATCGTATAGTTAAGGCTATTTTTACCTCCCTACTAACTCGCTTAATTATAATTAAACTAGGGAGCAGTAGATAAGCTACCTACTAGAATACCTTTTATTAAGAAAGACAGGCGGTTACTAAGACAGCGATAGAGCGGAATAAACTTCGAGTAGAATAGCTACTAGGCGGCCAATAACTACCCTACTATATATAGTAATTACTCGATGTTTTAGCGAGGCTCGTTATATTAGTCTTTTCTCTTATATATATTATATAGAGCTCTATAGAGAGCTCTAATATTTATCTGTAATAGTAAAGCTATAGTTCTAACTCGCTCGTTCTATTTAATACTGTCTAATATTAGTAGATTTCTCTCGCTAATATTATAAGCGGGAACTAATTAAAATACTACTCGTTATAGCTTTAAGAATGTTTATCTTCCAATAAATAAAAAACTTAATTCGCTAAGGGTTATCTTTCTTAAATCGATAGAGTTTTCCTTTAGCGGATTAATACGTCCGCTATAGAATCTTAAAGAAGTAGTTTCTAGAGAGGGTCCCGGCCTTAAAAGTTATTTGACTTTATAGATTATAAGGCTCTTACGAGAGGTACGTTAGGCATTCATAAGGGAATCAGAAGTTAGGGAGGATTCGAAGTAATACCTACTTTATCCGAAGATATTCTATAGGAGGTATTAGTAGTTATATATATAGACTAGATTAAGATAAATAGACTTCTATACTTGTCTTTAATATTATAGACTAGGTTATAGGAGGAATATATAAGATTTAATTAGTATAAGCTTAGAATCGGGATAACGTGATAAAATAGTAATATAATATTAGGAAAAGAATTTTATTCTTAGTTCGTTTAAGCCGAAAGATAGTATCCGCTCTAATAGCTAGGAGCGCGTCTCGATAAGATTCATAAGAGATGTAAAGCTTACTAAAGAAGAGAGATAATAAGTTATAGTACTAAGAAGCTATTAGTATAGTATTAAGTCGTTCTTTAAATATTATAGGAATAAAAGTAGTATGGTCTTTTCTATTATCTAGTAGTTATCCCTACTATCTAGTAGTTACGCTAAAGATAAATTATTATTAATATAAGACTATAAAGGCTGATATACTTCCTAGAGAGAATAGTTATATATTTAGCCCTTATTAGTTATTTACTCTATTAGATAGGGAAAATCTAACTTATAAATATACTCTTACTACTTAAAATAGCTATAATATTAATATACTTACCCTTATACTTTATACCTCGAGTCTATACAGGCCTGCCCCCTCTAAGGTAGGGAAGAAGGGATAAATGAAGGAAGATAAGGGAGAAATAAGGGCAGATACTAAGAGACGGAAGCCGTCGTATCTCGGGAAGGAGCGGTTAGAGAAAAGAACGGATGAAAGATCCTTATAGCCCTAATCGATAGCTATATAATAGTAGTAGTTTCGATAGGAATAGAGGTATATAAGGTAGGTACTAATTAATAGAGGCAGAAAGGATACTATATAGGCGGCGCGGCGTTGCGTATCGAGGGCGCTTGTAACTACTCTCGAGGTAGTAAGGGTAGTCCGAGGTATAGAATCTTAAGAAAGGGAAAACGTCCGATTCTAGATAGAAGATACTAGCGTACGAGTAGGTGCGAGATTTTAAAGGTTCGTTATAGTATTATAGATAGAATAACTTAATTAACTTATCTAAAGACGTAAATATAACTAAGATAGAAATACACTATATATTTAATAGACAGACCTACTAGGCTAATATGGAGACTAGATATATAGAGTAGTTCTAGATCTAAGGGAAGTAGAGTCTACTCTACCCTAGCTTATAAGCTAAGCTAGTAATAAGTAAGGGAAGCTAAACAGCTAAAGCTATCTAACAGCTCTATAATATAATATTAAGAATTTATTATTAGATAGCCCTGCTTTTCCTTCTCCTTATAGTATAGATATTAATATAGTATAGTCTTTATACTAGTAGCTAGAGGACATACTAGACCCGAGCCCCTATAATATTTAATATTCTAAAATCTTAAAAGTTCTAAAATGTTTTTAGTATTATTTTACGTTTCTTTTTTAGAAATTAACTCTAGATTAATTCGGATATAGTAAATGACTATTATAGAATAGTTCTTATACTTATTATTTATATTATATTAAAAAAACAAAGTAATTATAGGCTACTACCTTTAATGTTATTAAAATACTATAGATATATAAAGAATAGCTTAAAGGGCCTAAATATACTATATCTATACTATTACTATTACTACTAATAATACCCTTATCCTCCTGTTCCTATATCTCGGGGGCAGTATAGCGGGTATTAGTAATATTACGGGAGGCGATAAGGTTAGCCCGAAGGTAGAAGATAGGTATATTTTCTTTAAGCTAGTAGTTAATTTAGGATTAATTTGGGAGCGATTCTAAAATAATATTTACTAGCCTTAGTAGTATTATTACCTATATCGGGGTAGTAAAAGTAGCGCGAAAATAAACACTTCTTATCCTGCTCGGGGGGTAAATAGGCGGCTAAATACTATTTCTCGTAGCTAGAGTAGATATAGGCTAGTATAAGGCCGGCTACCTCCTATACCTTATAGAGGTTAGGCTGGGATCTTATATTTTAGTAAAGCTATTTAAGCTAGAATTAATCTAATATATATATTACTATTAGCTAAAATAGATAGTATATCCTTAATACTAGTAGTATAGGTCGCTATTAACGTAGTAGGTATAGTAAGGTTAGTAGTCTTTCCCTTAGCGAGGGAGTATAAATTCGTATAGAATTCTATTATATTATTTGCTCTTAAGAGTCTATTTAGAGTCGATCTAGAAAATACTTATTTATAATAGAAATATTAATAGCTCCCGAAAGGGAGCCGGCCGAGCTCGGGACCTATAGTAATATTATAGGCCTTCTTAAGATACTTCTTAATAGAAGAGCGGCTAGTAAGGCGAATAGCATAAAAAAAGTAAAACTAGCTTATATTCTTAATATAAATTAATTCTAGACTAATCTATATAATATAGTATAGAGTATATTACTCTATTAGCTAGTTTAATATAGTAGTACTACTTACTAGTTCTAATAATAACGCGGGCCTAATCGTCGGTCTCGTAGACTAGAAGATAAGCGGGGCGCTTACTACCCCCCGGCCTTATTAAAGTACTAGATATAGTATTCCTATATAAGTTAGCGTCTAATCCTAGAGGCCTTGCGGATCGATTCGGAATATATTCTAATATACTATTTTTTAAAAAGCTAACTTATATTACTATAATAATTAGAACTTCTGCATTAAAAAAATATGATATAATATAATATAATATAACTTTTCAGGAAAGAATATAGTATAGAATATAATATAAATTATTAGAAAAGATATAATATAAAATATAATACAATACAAATATAATACAATATAATATAAAAATATATATCTAGTAATAGATATTATAGCTATTATTCTCATTCTTATAGAAAACTAAAACAGACAATTTTAAGTAATTCTTTTAAAAGATAGACTTATCTTAAATCTGAAAGTTCTAATTTCAACCATTAACGCCGAAATTTCTTATCTATTATATTTATACATAGATATATTTATTTTCTGTCTTTCTCAGTAGCATATAGTCTCTAGATTCTAGATATTTAAAGATATATATATATATACTTATATAGAATATCTTATAGAATTTGAAAAATATTTATAATATTTATATTTAAATATAAAAAATACCAAATACAATAAAGAAAAAATAGAATACAATATAATATAATTTCTCTTAAATTCAATATAATACAATATATATATTTTGTATTATTTTATATTATATCTTAATATTACATATTCTTCTGCTCTTATTAGAAGCTATTAATTATATTAAGTAATTCAATTAATTACGTATACTAGTTAACTATTATATAGCTACTTAATTAAGTAGGATTAGAAAACCTATATATTATAAAGCTATATAGAAGCAATTCCAAATTTTATTATAGCGCGGTTATAGAGTATAAAATCTTTTCTTATAAGTAGGTACGCCTTATCTAGACTAGTATAATCCTCTACCTGGCCCGATACTAACCCTTAGACTATATTAACTCGTCTCTATATCTTAGATAAGGTCGTCCCTACATCTTAGATAAACAGAGGGGGGAACCCTTAGTTAATCTGCAAGCTGGATCCATAGCCCATATAGTTAGCATTGTCTAAAGGTCTCTATACAGGATACGGCGCTAGGTCTTCGTACTGAGCGATTCCGGAGGGGTTCGCGAATGAAAGTTCTGAGGTCAAGTCGCCCTCGTATATGTAGGCAATCTAATAAACTCGCCGAAATAGTTCTGGAACTGTACGTAGTAGTAGGGGTAAGTTTTGACATCCACATCAGGTACTGATCCCCCTGCAAGCGTAGCAGCGCCTGTAAACGTTCAAAACAGGTCGTGCTACCTTTCGACTTATCTAATAAGCAAGCCAGGACGTCGTCGAAAATCGGTGAAGTACCTCGCAGCTCCCCAGGGCCGCACGAGCCACCAAAGATACCTGGCAGGGGTGCGAAAATTTACTTTGGCCTGGTACTACGTAAAGAGGCGCTGAGAGTCGGCAGTGAAGCTGATTGGGTTCCCGGCCTTAGTAAATGGGACGCGGCAGGGTTCACGACGTGGTGAAGAAGGAAAACGCATTCACGACCCCTCGGCCCGCTCTGAACATTTGCCTGACGTGACATGGGACCAATGGTACGACTCTCCGATCCGGCCGCACGCGCCGTTGTAGATGCTGGGAAACGAAGTCTCAGCACGTAGGTTCCGTCAAATCAGGTTTGGCCTACTTTCAGCCGCGACTGTTGCTCCTTGCCAGCATTGTGCACTGAACAGCCTCGATCGTCGGGTTTGTTGCCAACACACCGAGAAGGAGCTTTGACTTGCGCCAGAAATGTTCGTGACTCGGAATAAATGAGTGCGAAGGGAGATCTTCTCTGGCGTGAATGAGCCCTGCCTTTGAGCAGTCGTATACGCGAGCATTACTGCCGACAGAATGAAGCCAAGGCCAGTACGAGCAGGAGACGACGGCAAGGGTGTGATGCCGGGGGCCAGCGACATGGGGGCGATTCTCGAGTTCAAGCGCGACAATCTGTTGCCACGTCGCCATGACCTCTCGGAGGGAGATGAGGGGGAAGCAGATGTTAACATCGCCGAAGAAGCAGCGTATCAGATTGCAGTCGTCCTCGACGGAAAAGCGAGGGGCCGGCTCGGTGCCATCAAACATACGCCATGAGTCGGGTGGTGTTGCCGCATCGTTGGCCGCGTCTGGTTTTGGATTGAAGAATGGCCAGGTCGTACCTGTCGCCTATCGACCACAAGCGTACTCTACCGAGGACGACGGGACGGCGTCGCATGGCCGGACACTGGTACTGACCTGAGAAGGTCTTGAACGGCGGCTTCGTTGAAGACGTGGTTGGTGCTCGCCGTGTGCGACAGTGGTATCGACAGGTCGGGCTGCGCATGTCCTGGTTTGGGGCAGTCCTCGGACTCTCGGCGGTCCCAGTCCCAGTCGGCCGCGGCAGCGATGCCTCAGTCCCGGCGTTACGGCTTGGCTAGCCTTGAGCCTGACTAGACGCTTTCGAGAAGTTCTGGCTTGAAAGCAGGCAATCCTCCATCAGCTGGAATCGCTCAAGCAGGATCTTGGTGTTGTGCTCGACGCGGGGCTGCCGCGACGCGGTGTTACGCGCAGTCCGCATCCGCCGCCGCACATTGTCCGCATTGAGGCTTGACAGCGTCGCATCTGGTCTTGCGAGTTCTGTGGTTGAGGCAGGCCTGCTACACGCGGCGTCGACTAGGGAAGTCTACTATCAAATGCAGTAAGTTTCGACTGTGGGACGCGTACCAACCAGGGGATCCGTTATTTCACGACTTCCCTATCAACTACCCTAGTAGTTTGTCTGCATCTTATTGGCTTATAGACTAGCCTTAAGAGGTAAGAATTAGGGTGGGATATTTTGTATAAGGAAAGGAACATTAACTTTTGTACTGTCTGAGCGTGCTCTATAGGCAGGGAATATCAATACCTGACAGGCTATCGAAACTTTTGCCTGGAACTAAGTACGCCGCCGATGGTTGTTCTCTGCATGGCATCCATGACCAGTCATGCCATATGAGGTGGATATAGTGTGAGACTATAGGAATTAGGGTTGGAATTAACATCTCTAGGTTACATCGCTCTTTGGATCGTGACACGTTGCCTATATCACAACAATATTAGTGGGAAGGTCACTGCTCTCTTTGTAATCTGTTCATTGCTTCTAGTGCCGTGCTGGCACGTGCGGGGTCACCCCCTGTTGGCCCGTTGTAACGCGTTATAGTTCGACTTTACAGCTTACATAGCCTAATTTAGCAATAAAAAGTATACCAATACGAGCAGCTAACTCAGCGCAGCCATCAGGAGAGACTTCAGACTCAACCTCACAAATCTATATTAAATGCTACCTCTTAGGATTATCGCCGACTACTAGCTCTCCTCTCCTCGTCAGGTACTAATATGAAATAGTAGTAAAGTAAAATAGTGACCTACTATTATTATTATTATGCAAAACGCCTATTAAATTAGACATAGCGGCATTATAACGGACTATTTTATGCATTTTTCTAACTCGAGGTTGGGCTAGATTTGTCGACCCGATTAGACTCTAAGGGATGAGCTAGACTCGGATCCAGAACCACTTATTATGCCTTGAAATTCTTAACGGCTAACTCCGCGCATAAACGGGCACGTACGAGCGGCAGATGATAGATCAACGTTCTCAGTTTCTAGGATGAGAGCGCTTTCATGCGGTAAATCGCCACTTCGGCATGCTAACAGCTCGAGGGTTAGGACTGATCCTGACCTCCCCGCAGTGCAACTATGAAGGGCATATTGACCAGACAATCTCAGGCGGGCCCAAGGCGTATTGAGGCAGGAGCGGTGAAGCTGTGAGGCGGTCTGGACTTCACGCCGCTTCCGGGGCTGCTGAATACTACAGTGGATGAGAAGGCGACAACGAAAGTATCCGAACTTAGTGAACTTACAGGGATAATGAGGCCATCAAGGCACCCAGGCGGAGAGATGATGAGGAGGACAACGATAACACCCGTCGGTACTACAACGAGCTAAGCTACAGCTTCCTTCCCTTCAGCGCCCGGATTACGGAGAGGCTCGAGTGCTACGATGAATTTTCCCAATACATGCGGTACTAGAGCTACTATTATTTCTATAAAGCTGGGCAGGACCGCCTCGTCTTAGACACTTCTTTTGGCACCAACAATCTTCTCCAGCTCACATCACCAACCACATTATTCAATAAGAAGCCTCCCGCTCTGTTACAGCATTTCGCTCACCATATCGACGTAAGTTCTTCTACCTATATCTATGCATACCAATACCTTCCAATACTAACCATCTCGACAGATCATGAAGCTCACCGCTGCTATCGCTATGCTTGCCGCATCAGCTCCGCTTATTCAGGCCTGGAACGTCCATGTTAGGGCCGGCGATGACATGGTTGACGTCGGAGACCTCAATCTTAAGGAACACACCTGGGAGGCTATCTACGCAGCCGCCGGAAACAAAGAAGCTGTCACAATCGCTCCCGCAGTCATTGAAGTCCAGGGCGGTGCATGCCAGGGCGACGACAACTCAAAGCGCAGAGTGACCCTCAAGATAACCGGAGCTTGGGATGATGTCGGTGGTAATAACCACCTAGGCCGAGATGCCATGATTGAGGCAGGCTGGGAAGCACTCACACGGCTCGCCAATCAACACAAATACAACATCTACACAAACTGCTGCGACGACAGCCACATTGGTGCAGGTTGCCTGGTCGCTAACTCTGTGTGTGGCGACAAAACCAGCTGCCATTGCCTGCACACTAGCGCCAAGGTTTGCTACGCCAGCACCTCCGGACACAAAGTCCCATCTGCTATGAACGTTTACCTGACTCACAATGGCGCTATCACGGCGAATCATCTGACGTTCTCTTTCAGCTCCACTGCGCCCGAAGAAAAGGGTGGCTGTGGCAAGCTCGAATCTATCATCAAGGGTCTCGCCTCGTTCGTATTCCCCTCTGCGGTTGCAACCCTCGTCGGAACCGGTATCGATGTTGCGTGCGACAAATAGATCGCCTCTCAGGCCGGCCGGTCCATAAGAACAACAGGCTGCCCTAATGCCGCCAGGGTCCCCCGCAACCCACGAGCATCTAACGCCTGTAGGCTGCAAACACCTTTTCACTTCTAAAGAACTTTTTGATTGCTTTCCTTTCATCTTTTTCCCAATTTATCATTGCACGCTTAGAGAGACCACTATAGCGCGCTGATCAGAACAACGTGGCAGACATTAGAGGTTGACTACTATGTACTTGCTTGGAAAGAGAAAAACTCGGCATAGAAATTTCTATACCGTCTAGAAAATACATGCCTATGCTCATCGTTCGTTGTGATAAGTATGATTTATTCTTCGCCGGATCTCGCTGGATTAGGCAGGTCGTGGTAGCAGAGCGATAAGCCCGCGAGGGGGGAGGAGCTTGGCGGC
The DNA here is from genome assembly GCA_002851675.1 of Verticillium nubilum. Classification (NCBI taxonomy): domain Eukaryota; kingdom Fungi; phylum Ascomycota; class Sordariomycetes; order Glomerellales; family Plectosphaerellaceae; genus Verticillium; species Verticillium nubilum. The sequence goes on along the minus strand of NMXI01000054.1, from coordinate 136,497 downwards.
CATGTTGTCGCTGGCAGGACTGAGGCGAATGCTGTAGATGAGGTCTTCACGAGGGAGACTGAAGGCTAACGGGCTATTGAGTATTCATTCTATCGCTGTCGTGGAAATGCATCTGCTGATAACAACTTGATCGCATGCTTGGCGGTACACCCACGTGCTCTGATGGAGAGACTCCCGTAGGCGACCTGGCGGGCGGGACGATGCTGGGGTTTTGGTGCCTGGGCAAGACACTCTATGGGAGTTCAATGCAAGGGTGTTCAGTGACATGGGCAAAGATGTGAGAGCACATGGGCTGGGATTCTTGCATATATCGGTACCGCAGCACTGGCACCTGGGCGCTACGTAGAGTACCTTACCCACGTCGGTATATCAAGAGATGTGTACTCGGATTATATTTTCAATGCTCAACCGGGTCAGTACCAGACTTTGGTGGACACCTGACTATCTGGCCTTTCATGTAGTCGTTTACCAGTGCCGAGACATGATGATTATAATCACCAGCCAACTACGATAGTTATGCGATGACAAGAGCTGTGTTTGTCTTTTCAAGAAATACATATTAATATTCATCGTACAACATGACAAGAAGTTATAATTCGTCTTTGCTATGAAATACATTATCGTGATACTGACCGCTAATATGCAGTCTATCTACGACTGAATATGAATATTCAGATGCCCACCGACTCCGACTTCTAATGACACTAATCATGGTACTACCCACGTAAGCCCGAAAAATGAGCCCAAAAACGGGGCCAGCTTTGTGACCAAGATTATGAAGATGGGACCTTGGCTGGCAAGAAGCCATCCAGCCCCCGCTCCCCAAGCAGGCGCCCCCCTTTTGAGTAACTGTGCGCGTGAGCAGGTCTACTGCTGTAGCCAAATGTTTCTGATTGTCTGTAAATGAGCTTTCTTTTCCTCTCTCCTCCTTCGTTCAGTCCACCTTAACAGCACCCGTTTTGAGCGCGATAGCATACTTATTTAAAGATTCCCTACGGCAATCACAAGCGTAACGCTGATGCAGTATCCTCGTGAAAGCAAAACTGTTCGAGACCCATTCTGCTTATACTGCACTGAGCACAACTGTCAGCAATCCGTGCTATCGCCACCTACAAGGTTCTCTTGGGCTTGTCTTCTTTTAGCCCCTCCCCTGCCTCCTCCGACTACCAGTGTTGAGGGCTGCTGTCGTCACCGCACCTTCCTTAACTTGCTTGCTTCGTCCCTTGGCTTTGGGCCTCTATCTCGGTTAATACGCTCGGAGTGCCGTATACTCGAAGCCGTACAAATAGGACGGCGTGCCCAATTTTCACTCAGGAAGCAGGAGCTACAACAATACATTCAGAACATCTTAATAATTCTGTCAGCGATATTTTGCATCTAAACGATAACTCCGACCGTCGACTTTAGCGATCCGTCTCGACCTACTATCTAGCTCGCTAATAGAGAGTTCGTGGACTAAAGCTTTATGAAACAGGCAGTAACGCTCGCTGATTAAAATTCGAATAGGTCAGGTGTTTTCGTTGCGAAAATTCCTAGTAGATATTATGAATAAGTAGTACTAGGAAACTATAGGGACGAGGGAATAGAGTTTTAAGAACGTTACTACTAGAGGACCCTCGAGTAATAAAGCTTCTCTATAATATATACTCACTAGCTGCTAAGATCTGTTAGTGGTCCGTGCCCCACGCCCTGGGGTCCGTACGCCCCGTCGCCCACTAAGTCCGTAGTTCCAGGCCCACCTGCCTGCCTCTAGGGGAATAGACATATATTACTAGTTCTGTCCCTTTTTGCCTCTATAGGTTATAAGCCCCTAAACGCTCCGCGTATTATCGTTACTACGACGATTTTTACACCTTTATTAAGAGCTTTATTAGCTCTATCGTTAGATATTATTTTCATCGATTTTAGTATAGTATTGCAGGAGGTATCGCATCTCTAATAACTACCTATAAATTTTCGGCTCTTAGTAGCTAATTTCCGGTTTTCTCGCTACCTACGCTCGGCTTCTAATAGCTACCTTAAGCTACCTTTAGCTACTACTCCTTAATAGGCTCTAATACCTAACCCTTTATTATTATAGCTTCTTTAAACGCTTATAACGTTCTAGTACTAGTCGGAGAATCGAATTTCCGGGCTTAGTAACTTAACGTTACTATTACCTGTAAATAGGAGGACGTTAAGGAGTTCCTCGTAAACCCTGTTCCCGTACCTGCTACCGTAACTGCTAACGCAGCGCCGCAGAAGCTATGGAAGGCGAGACGCGCTACTGCTATGCGCCTCCTAGTTAACTCGATCGATCCGGTACTTCTCGACCGCCTTAAAGGCGCTAGTTAGGATATCGCTAACCGGGACCCCTATAGCCTCTAGAACGCAGTCATTTATATGATTCCGAAGGTCTTAGAAGATGCCGTCTACGACCTTATTCGAGAGATCGGTACCCTCGAAAGTAATAACTTTCCGATACTTTATGCCTTCCTCGCACGCGCCTAGACGCTTAAGAGAAGGCTCTGCGAACTTACTAGAGGCGACTCTCGCCTATATACCTACTACCTTCTAAATAGTATTAGGAGGCAGTGCCCTGTATTATTCGAAAAGCACGCTACTACTACTAATATATAGTAGAATAATATAGTACGTAATATTAGCTATAAGGCTAATACGTAGGAATCTATATATACCTCCCTCGCTATAGTATAGGGTTCTAGTAATTATAGTAAGAAGAAGGGTAATTCTATACCTAATACCGCTCCTATAGCTAAGAGGAAGTACCCTGCGTACTTATATTACCTTAAGGAAGGTAAGGAGCTCTTTAACTACCTACTTATAGACTACTTTCTTCTCGAGAAGAATATACCCTCGAAGTAGTCTACGGATATCCGCGAGAAAGCTATAAAAGCCGCACGAGCTTACTATTATAATACTACGTACCGAGAGTCTGCCTCTATTCCTAACGCCTCTAACGATAATAATAGGCAGGTCGTAGTAGCCTCGTCAGATATTACTCGATAGAATACTATTACCTATTCAGTAATATCCGGTCAGGCCTACGCTATAGCTAGAGCTCAGGGCCGAGATACTATTATCCTCGACTCTAGCAATAACGTTAATATCTTTAATAACCTCTCGTAGTTCTCTAAATATATCGAGAACGCCTACCTGCCTCCTATTAACGTAGCGAACGGTCAGGTTATAAAGCCTCTTAGTATCGGTAAGGTATTCTTCTAGGTCCGTAATCCTCTTAATCCTTCCGTAGTTATTAATTAGGTTATCTCGGATATCCGATATCTCCCGGAGAGCCCTAGTAACCTTCTATTACTAGGCCTCTTAAGCACTAACGGAATCGAATACGACTATCGCACTAATTCGATAGTTTACGTTAGTAACGGCCTTCCTATCGCGGTAGCCACTTAGATTTAAGGTATTATAGTTATGCCTACGACCCCCTTAAAGTTACTACTGCTAGAGACTGCTTATAGTATAGCCTCCGTTACCTAGCTCACTGCGAAGACCCGGGTGCCTTTTCGCGTTATATACGAACGCCTCCTTTACGCTAGAAAACGCCGCGTTATCGATACTTATAAGAAGGTCGGTATCCTCTTCGATTAGTAGGAGGTTAGCGACTTCTACTATAAGGCTTATTACCTCGGAAAAAGTACTAAGATCGTAAGCCGTTCTATTCTTTATAAGGCTCTTGCCCTAGGTTACGAAATTTTTATAGATCTTATTAAATTTAAGCCCTCGAGTCTTAAGGATAGCTTCCGTTATACCCTCTACTTAATCGATAGGTATAGTAGCTTCTACTAGATCCTATTTATAAAGACTAAGACTAAGTAGGAGTCCTACTTTACTATTAAGAAGTTTATTCGATACTTTAAGGCCTCTACTAGTCTACCTATCGTCTCTATAACCTGCGATAGAGGTAGCGAATTTAATAACCTCGAGGTTAAGCTAATACTAGCTAACGAAGGCATCGCCTTCCGACCCTCGGTACCGAATACTCCGGCCTAGAACGGCGCGGCGGAACGCGCCGGCCGTACTATTTCAGAGGGTACGCGTACTATTATTATCGCCGTAGGTCTCCCGGAGACTCTATAGCTATACGCTATAAAGACCGTAGTAGAAGTTATTAACCTACTACCTACGGCCTCTAACCCCTATAGTAAAGCTCCTTAAGAGCGTCTTACTAAAGCTCTCGGCCTACCGTAGTCCTATTAAACCCTATTTATTTAATACCTCCGCACTTATAGCTACGTTACTTATATTTATAAGAAAGGTATTCTCCGCCCCCCCCGCGCTAATAAGACTAAAGTACGCGCTTAGAAGGGCTTCTTTATAGGCTTCGATAGCCCTTACGGCGATATCTTTAACGTATACGTACCGGAACGCGAAGCTATTATTCGCTATAGGGATATACGCTTCTTCGAGGGCTAACTCCCTCCCGTACGAGATCCTTCTATAGAAATCGTTAAGTATAACGCTGTTTTCGCCGACTACGATATCTCTAAGTTTATTAAGATTCCCTTTAATAACCGTACCCCTAAGTAGCTTCTTAAAGAGCCTACGGATAGGGTTATAGCTAAGGTTACTAATTCCGAGACTATCGGGATTAGCTAATAGGAAGTTATACCTCTACCTAATAAGTTAATTCCCTCGATAACTTCGATTCCTTACCCTCTCTAAGAGAATAGCCTAGTAGCCTCGTACTCTAATAACTTTAAGGATACTATTATAGAACCGGACGAAGTCCTCCCCCTGAACGTAACCCGTTCGGAGTCCCCAGACCCTCTTATAGAGGCTTCTCCTCCGTCCCCAGAGCCTCGCACTACTACGGCGCCTCCGATCCGCAGATCTAGCCGTAACGCCCCGCACGTTAGAGGGCAGTATACTATTACCCGCATTAACGACAGCTTCTTAAGTAGCCGGGCTCTCCTCTTAGTAGAGTAAGCTACCTATTACGAAGAGGATCTCCTCGTACCTCCGTTAGAATAGCCTATTACCTATTCCGTTCTCTAGGCTACGGCTATCTCGTCGGATATTAACGCCCCGAAGACGATTAACGCTACGAAGAGTAGCCCTAACTAATACCTCTAGAAGCCTGCCTTTAATAAGTAGATTCAGAACCTTCTCGACTATAAGACTTAGTCCCTAATAAGTCCCCTAACTAGTATTAAGGTCCTTCCGGGTATATAAGTTCTAGATATTAAGACCTCGCCTTAACGCCTACGAGCTAGGTAGGTAGTATACGGAAACCGCTAATAGGGCGAATAGTCGGCTTAAGATCTCTACGCCGCAGTAGCTTACTCTATATTAGTACGCCTATTTTTTACCTTAGTAACGCACCTAGGCCTTTACCTTATAGTCGTCGACTTTAATAGCGTATTCCTTATAGCCCCTGCCCCTAAAGGTAGTCGTATTTACGTTTAATAGCCCCGTAGATATAAAGATAGAACTAATAGGGTTTACCTTCTTAATAGTGCCCTCTATAGCCTCCGCGAAGCCCCCTTATAGTAGTTCCAGTTCCTGTTTAGTAAGTTAGAGAACCTTAGGTATACTAGTATAGCTAGAAACCCGTGCCTTCTACGCAACGAGTCTACTAACGTTATTCTTCTTATATACGTTAACGACGTCGCTATCGCTAGACCCTCTTCTATAGCTATTTATAGCGCTATAACGATACTAAAGACTATCTGCGACCTTAAGGAAATGCCCTCTATTAATAAGTTTATCGGCATATACGTTATTTACGACCGCGCGGGAGGCTTTACTCTACTATACTAACGAGACTATACTTATAAGATCCTATAGCGTTTTAGCTTTAACTAGGCGAACGCCGTTAAGACTCCTTAGGCTATAGGTACTATACTACCTCTTCCTAATCCTACCTATAATACTAATATTATAAAGAAGTATTAAGAGATAACCGGAGCCCTTAATTACCTTAGCTATAATAACCGCCCTAATATTAGTTTTATAGTCTCGAAGCTCTACGAAGGTAATAGTAGACTAACTTACGAGTACCTTACGGCCGTTAAGCGTATATTTCGGTACCTTAAAGGCACTACCTCGATAGGCATTAAGTATTATAAGGCTCCTAATATCGAGCTCTTTGCCGCAAGCGATACCTTATACGGAGACTATACTAGAAGGGTTTCTACGGGAGGATACGTTATCTTCTTAGCTAGTACCCCTATCGCCTAGAAGGCTCGCAAGTAGTAGTTCGTTACGCTCAGTACTTCGGAAGCTAAATTCATTAACCTTACTCCTACAGGCATTACCCTTAATTAGATTAGGGATACGATCTCGGCCTTTAAGGTAGTAATTCCAAAGCCTCTTATCCTCCTGACTAATAGCTAGAATGCCCTCGCAATTACCCTTAATCTACTAAACGCGGCGCGTACTCGTTATATCGATATTCGGTATAAATAGGTATAGGAACGTATAGCGGCAGGCGATTTCGAGCTTCGCTACGTGCCCTCTACGGAAATACCTGCCGACGGCCTTACTAAAGGCCTTGGAATTAACAAATACGTCGAATTCGTGCGATAGTTGCGCCTCGTCGCCGCGACTAGATAAGTCCGCTAGGGTTCGATTCCTATTACTATTATTTGTTTTTAGGTTTCCTGTTTTTATAGAGGAATCCTGCGTTCTAATTAGTCGGGAGATAGTGTTTTTAGAGTACTAGAATTAGGGAAGTGGCCTATTATAAGGTGCCTGCGGGAAGCCCTTACGGCTATTATTAGCTAGCAGTTTTGCCTGTAGGGGGGTGTTAGTGGTCCGTGCCCCACGCCCTAGGGTCCGTGCGCCCCGTCGCCTACTAAGTCCGTAGTTCCAGGCCCACCTGCCTGCCTCTAGGGGAATAGACACACATCACTAGTTCTGTCCCTTTTTGCCTCTATAAGATCTACTGTTAGTATTATAAGCTCTAAGAACCAGCTGCCTATCTCGAAACGGCTGATATTAGTAGCTTAGCATACCTTCAGGACCTTATGAAAAGTCTAAGGCAAAGTTATCGAAGTCAGGCGGGTATCGCAGGTAGTATAATCCGAGATGCTCGAAATTATAAGAGAATTATTAACTTATTATCAGGGGATCTTTGAAAAGTCTAAAGTTTGAGTCTATGTGCGCAGAGGACTGACGATGCGGGTGTTAAGGGGGTTGTCTAGTAATGAGTAAAGGATAAGCAATAAGTCTATTAGTAGGTAGCTATAGAGACGTAGAATAATCGATGCCCTCCTTCTCCTTATCTGGGCCTCTGGCCGCATCTATATATATATAATTCTGCCGACGCCCGGCTCCCTAGTCTGCTAGTAACCCGTAGGGTCCCAGCCCCCCTGGCCCGTAGTCATCCGTGGTCATAACAGCGGGACTCATATCTACGTAGGTAAATGATAATACCGTTAACTGAGTAGGGTGGTCGACTGGGCTCCTTGCTTGGGTTGCATTGCTTCGGTGGATTTAATATTAATGCCGACCTTGCAGGCGCATAAATTTCTCTGTCGGATGAAGAAGAGATGGCAGGCAAGAGGACTGCGGTGATCTGTAGATTACATGATGATAGGGAAACTCAGATGAACGCAAAGGGGCTATGGCTTTATTAACTTAAGTATAGGCAGAATGAAGAAATCTCGACAGCTTTTCTTTTATATTCAGGCAGCCTTTCAGTGAAGACTGCCTTATATGTTTACTGGGCGGATCAACCGCGAAGAGGTGCCTAGAGGAGAGAAAAGCTGCCCAGGCCGGGGAGAATCGAATTTTCAAAGACCGCTAAGAGGCAGCACGTGCCGATTTGCTGATTTGCCCGCCCTTTAACAATGGCTTTACTGTAACTCCGTCTTATATATGCAATTATTCGACAATAAATAGTATTAGGGGGGCAGGCATAGATATTCTAAGGACCGTCGTCTAGTAGTAAGGGTATTCTATACTATCTTACTATAACCCTTTTTATATATTCCTCGGAGATATAGGCATACTATAAAGTTTGCTTTATAGAATACTAGTAACTCAGAGGCCTTAGCTGCAGTCCTTACGCGAGTTTAATATTTAATATCCTAGAGAATAGAGTAGAGAGGTTCTCTACCTGCCTGCATCATATAATTATAATATACTATAGGATTAGCCCTCAATAGTTATATATAGAAAGGTATTAGTATAATATAATAGTCTAATACGCATATAGGTTCTTTACGATAATAACTACTACTAAGTCTACTTAGAACAGCAATATCTATTAACTATAGAAAGGATCTCACCGGACCTAAGATAATAACGGATCTCTAAGGTCTAGAAGCGTTAGGTAAGGTCTACTAAGCTATCGAGTTTATTTAAGTAATAGAGAAGTAGCGCTTCGCTAAGATTAAATCTAACTCAAGGTATAACTAGGCATAGCGACTAATAGGTAGCGGCTAATAAGGCCAAACTCGAGTCGCTTAAGTTTAGGTCTAGTACTCTAGTAGTCCGAAGCTCTAGTAACTACTAGTAGCCTATTCGACCAGAGCTAGATAGGCCGTAAAATAGCTACGGAATAAGAATTATATAAGCTTATAGAATATTTAGTAAGGCAATTATTAAGGGCTAGAGGGGGTTTTATAGTAGATATTTATACGATATATCGTAATTTATATAGCTTACGAAGTACCGGTTAGGGAGGAGACCGATACTAGTAGTAGTATCTATAACGAGCGCCCATAAGGGCTATATCTTAGTTCGATAGAGACGAGGCTTAGAGCAGAGTATAATAAAGTATAGTATATAGTTTTCTATATCCGTATAACCTCTTAATTACGTTAGTATATTAATAGTAGTATATACTTTAAGCTATACTTTATCTATAGTAAGTAAGTATATAGATAGCTGCCTTTAAAGAATAAACCCTATTAGTATTAGTATCTTCGTTTCTATTCCTAGGGGTAATCCCTTACTAGCTGTGATAGTATTATAATCGTATAGTAGCCTCTTTACTATTAAGTTACTACTTAAGTGCTTAGTAGCCTAGACGTGATATAGTAGTATATATAGGGTTCGGGTAATATACTTCCTAGAAGAGTAGATACCCTAGACGAGTAGATACCCTAACTATCTCTTCTTTAGTTTTATCCCTATAAATATAACTAGAATATAATAAATTAATTAAAGTTTAATCAGTATTACTTTCCCTAATAGAATCTACGTATACTATATATAATTAGATATTATATCCTAACTAATTATAGTTACTATACCTCGGAATAGCCGTTAAAGACCCCGTCGTACGACGACGATTCTTATAAACTTCCTACTCTTAATAGTCGGCTACGTCTCTCTACTTAATTAGAACCTATACTTCGCTTATAGTAATTAGTTCTTTATATTAGAGGCGGGTCTTTTTAGCTCTCCGTTATTTACTTATAGCTATAAGCTCGTGTCGACTAATTTTAAACTCTTTATTAATAAGAGTATATCTATATATTATATCAAATAAAGCTTTCCTCTTATTAAATAGGCTTTATAGCTCGTATAAACCTAATCCTATACTAAGGTCTGCGCCTAATAGCTCTAGGTTAGTTAGTTTAGTATTATAAGTTATATCTCTCTAGTACGACCTAACTATTCCTATAAGGGAGAGCGGATAGTACTAAAGACGTAGGGTACTTAAAAGCAGATGCTTGGGTTATAATAATAAGTAGAGGGTATTATAGAGCGTTATATACTCGTTATAATAAATATAAGGTAAGACTTAGATTAATGACTATCGTAAGAAATATTATATCTATAAGTATAGGAATATCCCTCCTTAAGTACCTAGCTATCCTATCTTTACTATAGCCTTAGTAGCTACTATCTTTATAAGGGTTACGAATATTATTATAGGATATCTATATTAGATTATAATATAGTTAGTAAGAGAATTATAGTATAAGTAGTAACTAGACTATAGTTATATAAGTAATCCTTATATAGTCTATATACCTATATACTATATTAGACCTATATAAGGCCGCTACTCTATTAGCCTAGGGTAACGCGCTATAGTTAGGGCATTATATAGTTCTTCTCCTCTAGGTCGATATCCTAGCGACTATATTTATAGGCGCTATATCCTAGGTAAGTGCGTCCCGTATAGTCCTTCTCCCTTACGCCCTACTAACTAAAGAATAAGTCGTATTAAATAATCGAAATCTTTATCTACTCGAAAGCATTGAGAGTAATTCGACTTTATTAAGTCTTATAATATAATATTGTACTATACTTCTTTTATTAATAGAAGGTGTAGAACTATAGGATAATAGATAGTATAAGTTATTACTCGAAATATATTTATCTTAGTCGTTCTTATAATAGGTTAGGAGTACTAATAAATAATTATAGAATCTTTTTATTTATATATTTTTATCTATTTTATTATATTAATAAAGTAATAGTATTATATATTATATAAGAGGTAGGGAAGTTAGTTTATGAAGAGCTAGACGAAGAAGCTCGTCTTATAGAGCTTTAAGCTTAAGTAGCCGAAGCTTTAAATCGTTATAAGCGTCTTTATACTTAGAAGTAGTCTCTCTATAAAGAAGCATAAAGATAGTAAACTATAGTATATAGTTTCTAAATAAGTTAGATAAAGCGGATTAGGAGGAATTATAGGCTATAGTATCTATATAATCTATAAGTAGATTCGGGAATATCGATTAGAACGCTTTAGATTCCTTTAATCTAGAATTAGTAGACTTCTTCGTTATTAGTAAAATAATTTTAGTAACTATAAATAGCTTAAGTTTCTAATAGCTTTCTATGAACTTTCCTTATATTTATAATTTTTCTATTTAATAAGATATTTATTCTAGTTCTCTTAATATCTATATTTAATAATTCTTTTAACTTTGTATTTATTTATATCCTCTACTTATATATTTATCTTAAGTAGTGTATTCTTTAGGGCTAATCCTAGCAATATTATATAGAAAATAGAGCAGATTTTTATAGTCTCTAGTAATAAAAAGTAATAGTTAGTATCCCAGAGCTTTTTATAAATTCTAAAAGGTCTAAGTTTCTTAAACTTTAGTTTATTATTTAGTCGTTTAGTTTTAATATTTTACTAGATAAGGTAAATACTATCTCTCTTATATAAGGATAGTCCCTTTATCCTTTTCTAGTTAGTATAATATACTATTTATATATAGATATACTTAAAATTAAGTCTGATTTAGTTTTAAATATTCTAAATTAAAGTAGCGAGGTTTATTACTTAAGACGTACTTAATAGTTCCTCTAACTTAGTATATACTATAGGGCTAAATCTAAAATTAGAGTAGAATATTATTTACTTTATTAAGTTACTTAATAAACTATTATAAGTAAACTATATAATTAGTAGGATTTCTACTTAGTTATCCTAAGAGTAATTAATATAGTACTTAGTATACTATTCTAGGATCTAATTAGTTCTTTCTATTTAGCTATTAGTCTATAAGTAAAATACTATTAATAGTTTATATTTAGTTCTAAGTTAGGTAATAAGTAACTTCTAGAAGTTATTTATATAGAGTTTATTATAATCTACTATAAAGTTATATAATAATCTATAGTATCTAATATATACGATAAGTAAGTAGCTAATTTCTCGCGACTACCTAATAAGGTTTCGATTCTAGTTAACTATAACGCCTTAAATTAATTAAAACTACTTAGAATCCTCTTCTCTAGACGTCTCTATCTCTATCTAATAGGTTCGCGTACTATATCCGGGCTCGCCGTAAACGCTATATCGCCGCTTCTACATATCAATCCTCGGTTTACGACTACTACTCTAGCGTATTACTTCCTTTACTTATATATTAACTTTAATCTTAGCCTATAGCTCCTATTCCAGCCCTAGGGTAAGGCTTCCTCCTTACCTAAGACGTATTTTCTTTACCCTACGACGCTTACTTAGGGTCGTATTCTCTTCTCGAAGGATAAGGATCTCCGACTTTATAAGTACTATTTTATATATAATTATACGCGCCCCCTTCGTATAATAGTCGGTAGTTTCTAGAATTAATATAAGGGAGCTTCCTTAGTATCTAGTAATCTAACCTTTAATAAATTTAGACTATAAACTAGCTTTAATCAGGTTATTAGGCGTTCGGGAGGCTTAAAGTACTAGCGTTATTAGATCCTCTCCTAAGGGTATTAATATCCATAACTTTATATCTAGCTTTAAAATAATATTGTCCAGGTTTATAGAAATAAGGCTAGCCCCTTTAAGTCCTCCCTAAATTTTCTTCTCTATTATTAACTATATAAAGGCTACGAAAAACGTAGGGAAGAAGTCCTCCTTAGTAATATAGCTTATACTTACTTTTATCTTTTTTCGATTTACTAATTATAGGCTTACTTAAGTAAGTTAAAATAGCTAATATTAAAGAGGTAGAGTAAATATAATAAATAAAGAGGTATATAGAGTATAATAATATTATTCTCCTTATAGTAGAGCTTAAAATTAATAGAATAGTAACTTTTATAGCTATTAAGGACGAGGAAGTAATAAATACTCTTAGTATAAGGTTTCATATACTTATTAAAATACTAAATCTATTCTAGGCCTATCTCGTTTATTATCTAGCCGTTATTAGTTATAGTAATTACTTAGTCCTGAAATAGAGGGCTATCTTCGTACTAGCTTAAGAAGTAATTTTTCCCTACTATAATAATAAATAGTAGGACGTACTATCCGTCCGCGCTAATACCTTAGATTACTATAACCTATTCGCAACCTTCTAACTAGACTATCTTTATATTAGAATTTCTTTTAGAGCTTATAATAACTATTCCTATTAAGATAATACCTATTATAAACCCTATTTTATTAAAGTTATATATATTAGACTCTATAATACTATATTTCGCGATTACATTACGAATAAGCGCGAACTATACGTTTATTACGTTAGGATCTTTATAGAGGGCTCTCTAATAATCGTATCTATAAAAGAAATATATCTTAAGGTTTAGTTATCGCTTAATGAAATTTAAAGCCTAGCGCTTCCCGATAGGGGGCGCGTCGGAGTTACTAAGTAGTCGATTAGCTATATCTTCTACTTTACTAAGCTAGGGAGGAAATAATCGGGAATCTAGCTCGAATATATATTAAATAATCGTTAATTCTTCTAGCTTAGTTAATTTCTTTAATTTAGATATAGTATTATATCGTAATAGAGTACCTCTAAGGCAACGCTAGAGGGTACTTCGAGTGACGCTATAGAGTTCTAAAAGTACTTTTATATTCGGTTTAATATCTTTTCGCGTAGCTTAGATAGTAAGATATAGTCTTATTTCTTATAAAGTAGATACTATTTATTATAGTTCGTAGATAAATATTTAGAAATAAATAGTTAAGTAGTCGCGAGAAATTAGCTACTTACTTATTTTAGTTACTTACTTATCGTATATGTTAACTATATTATATAATAAACTATTTATATTATCTTCTACTATTCTAGTTACTTTATAATATAAGAAGTAGGAGTATTTCGTTCGCTTAGCGGCTATATATTTATAGCTGCTCTAATTAAGAGATTTAAATAAAGTACAGGTTCTATACCTCGTAAAATAAGATAATAAGAATTCCAATCCTTTACTTAGCTTAGTATAGATATTTCTTTACTATATCTAAATATAAAAGCGATTTCCTAAAGTAATTAGCTTTAATAATAAATATAATACTAATTAATTTAAGTTTTCTTTATTCTAAGCTACTACTTAGATCTATTATAGAACTATATTTAATACTAGCCTTAGCCTAATTAATAAAAGAGGAGAGAAGGCTTTTAATTTCTTACCGAGAGTATTTACTAGCTAGTACAATAATACTCTATCTAAGAGCTAGATAATATTATTACTAATTTTAATATCTTAATAAAAGTAATACTTAATAACTAATTTACTAATATATAATAGTAGCTCTATATTAATTATATTATTTCGAACGTTTTCTTAAAGTCGAAGTAGAAGTAGATTAAGGAGTAGAATAGAAATAGTAGTCTAGATCCCGATTTATAAGGCTTAACCCCTCTTATACTAATTAAACTTAACTTATAAGAGTAAGAGCTAGTTTATACTTTACCTTCTAAGAATATTTCTAAGTCCTATTAGGGTATTCTTATAATATAGAAGGCAGTCCTAATTACTAAGAATAAAGAAGCCTACGAGAAACTATAGATAGACCTTTATATAAGATTTAGTAATTAGCCAGCTATCCTATAATGCTTTTATAGAATCTATATACTTATAAGGGCTTAGTAGTCTTCCTGTTTTATTTAAAAATATTATAACTTTAGAATATATATTACTTCTAGATAATAAGTAAGTAATAATAATATTTAGAGCTATCTACTTAATAGTATAAGCTATCTCTATTAATTTATAGAAGTAATATAGGATATAGTAAAGGATTAAGAGCGTGATTTCTATAATACCTATATATAGGACGAGATTCTTATAATATATAAGTACCTTAGTATAACGACTAAGGGCCGACCGACTAGGTTACAGGCAGCCCCGCGTCAGAACCCCTATATTATAGATAAGATAAGGAAGGAATATTACGTATGGACCTATAGAATATTAGGTTACGTAATAGGATTAGCTAAGTAGGTAATCCCCCGGTTAGGATTACGGTTAGGTTTAGATTACCGTGATCCGTAATCTATAATAATAAGATTACGACCTAATAGTAAGCTATCTAATATAGCCTTATACCTAACTAACGAGGATAGGATAATCGGGTATATAAGGACGAGTATTCCTATACTTATAGATATAGTCCTTCTTAAGGATAGTAATTAATCTAAGTCTTACCTTATATCTATTATAACGAGTACGTAACGCCTTACGATACCCCCTACTTATTATTATAACCTAAGCTTCTACTTTCAAGTACCCTACGTCTTTATTACTATCTATTCTCCTCTATAGAAATAGTTAGGTCGTAATACTTAGGTTATCCGAAGAGTATCTACGTAAACTATATACTACGATCTCGGCTAAAGTACTTAAATATATTAATAAGTAGTACTAGATCGCTTATATAGCGATACCTACTAAGAACATCCCCTTCCTATAGCCTCTAGGGCCTTATAATATAGAGTATTCTATTTCTATTAAGCTTAGGATTCTCTAGTACTATAAAGTCTATTAGAACCTAGGATATATTACTAACTTTATTAAATAGGATATCTATCCTCGTTAGTAACTATAACTAATAGTAGTATAAGACTTATATTAATATATTTTAGATCCTAAGATTACTACTACTCTATTAGTAAAGCTAAAGAATACCTTATAGCCTATCCCTCTAAGGTTTATAGTTTTAAGTACGACTTATTCTAAGAAGTAACCTCTTAGTTAATCTAATATATAATAAATAGGATAGAAGCGGGGTCGGCTACTTAGTAGCCTTAATTAATCCACGATTACTAGGATAATATTAGAAAGTTAGTAAAGTAGTTTATAGATAAGGATAGTAAGCTAATACTAAACGAGAAGCTAGTCTAGTAGTCTTAGTCATAGGAGGATAACGGGAGTACGAAGTAGTAGACGGAGGATATAGCTAAGTATTTAGAGGACGAGGAGTTAATAGAAACTTATATATTATAGAATAGAATGGAATGGCCAGCCCTATAGCACTGCCTTGTAGCCGCCTGTGGCCTTGGCCTGCCTAGCCTGTGGCCTGACCTGTAGGCACGTGACTTGCTTGTAGACACGCGGTCTGTTCTAGTAGTTACTTAAGCCTACGTGGCCCACCTACCTAGATAGCTGAATTCATCTATCTTATACCTATAGAACAGCTATATAGCTTCCGTTATGTGTTCCTAGCGTAACGCCTGCCTGGTTCCTAAGACCTAACTCTAGACCTAGCCGTCCTGGAGCCGTAGCTATTTCTATGCGTATTATTATAGATAGCGACTAAGTACCTCTTATGAAAGAATAGTTTATCTTCTCTTACCTAATATCTTTTATTTATTAATATATAATAATCCCTAGTAAAACTCTACCTAGCTGCTAGAAATAGTAGGGTAGAGAAAGGCTAAGTAACTAAGGTACTTTAAGGATCTTAACTAGAAGTACTTTTATTCCTAAGCAATAACAATACTAGAAAAGCTATACTCTCTTAAGATTATACCTCTACAGTTAAAATATTATACCCCTCTATTAAGCCCTAATTATAATAGCTAAAATAGCTAATATTATAGCTAATATATGAGCTAATCTTTCTAAGATTCTAAGTCTTAA
Source organism: Verticillium nubilum (assembly GCA_002851675.1). Classification (NCBI taxonomy): domain Eukaryota; kingdom Fungi; phylum Ascomycota; class Sordariomycetes; order Glomerellales; family Plectosphaerellaceae; genus Verticillium; species Verticillium nubilum. The sequence continues at coordinate 120,252 of NMXI01000054.1, read as the reverse complement.
GGATCTAGGCCTTATAAATACCTTCTTAGGTAGTAATATAAATATTTATAAAGAAGAAAAGCTTCTATATATATCCTAGAAGGCCTATTATATAAATACTTTTATAAAATATAATAAACAAAGTCTAAGAATACTAGATACGCCTAGTATATCTAAACTAGCCTTAATACCAAATTCTATACAGGCTACTAACTCAGAAATACTCTAATATTATAGGAGATAGCCTCTCTATTATATTCAGTCTTATATAGTAGACTAGATATTACCTACTCGGTAAATAGATATTTAAGATATATAAGTAATCCCTCTAAGAAATATTTTTCTAGTACTTAATAGAATATAGACCTACTTAAATAAATATCCGGATATTAGTCTTATATATATATGCGATAAACTCTTAAATATTATAGGGTATAGCGACTCTAGCTAGAGTAATATAATAGAAGATAGAACTTCTACTTCTAAATATATATTCTATATTAGAATTAATGACCCTATACGCTAGGTATTAGCTAAGTAGAAGGAAATACCCCTATCTAATTGCGAGGCTGAATATATAGCCTTATATAAAGCTTCTAAAGAAGCTATATACCTATATTTAATTTTTTTAAAATATTTAAAGGCCTAGGTCTTGAAAGACTTATAATACCTACTTTATTAGTAGATAATAAAGGAGCTAATAAGATACTAGAAAACCCTGAATTTTATAAACGGGTTAAGTATATAGATAGATAAATCTACTATTACCGAAATCTATTAAAAGAGAATAAGAAGTAGCTCTTCTATATATATACCTAGTATAATAATTCAGATATTATTACTAAAGGCTTAGATAAAATATTTTATAATACTCTCTGCGGCTATATATAGATAGGTAGTAAATATATACGGGCTATAGAGTATAAATACCCTAAATATAATAGTATATCTAAGATAAGATATTAATAGATTTTCTATCTTTATAGATTTTCCTATAATACTATATAGTATAGTTTTTATTTATTTTCTATACTTCGAGGTTTAGGTTTTCCTCTATATACTCTATAGAGGTTTTCTTTTTTTTCTCTCTCTCTCTCTCTATATATATAACTATATATACGCTAGTATATCTATATATATATTATATATATAACTATATATACGCTAGTATATCTATATATATATTATATATATATACTACTCTACGAGGAGGTATAGGGGTTAGGGTCTTATATACCCTCTAGCCGCTAAAGTAACAGTTAGACTTTACTACTATCTATATTATAAGAAAGGTGAAAAGCAGGGCTATCTAATAGTTTATTTTTTATATAATCTTATAGAGCTATTAGGCAGCTATAGCCGTTTAACTTTCCTTACTTATTACTAGCTTAGCTCCTAAGCTAGAGTAGAATAGACTCTACTTCCGAGTAGATCTAGAACTAGTCTATACGCCTAGTCCCAGTATTAGCCTAGAGGGTTAGTCTATTAGATATATAGCTTATTCCTCCCTTAGCTTTATTAAGATTTTTAGATAAGTTAGTTAAATTATTCTACCTACGATCTTATAACTAACTTTTAAAATCTCCAACGCGCTCGTATACTAGTATCTTCTACCTAGAATCGGACGTTTTTCCTTACTTAAGAGCCTATACCTCGGACTACTCTTACTACCTCGCGAGCAGTTACGAGCGCCCTTAATATGCAACGCCGCACCGCGTTTATATCGCCCTTCCTGCCTCTATTAATTAGCACCTGCCTTACTTGCCTCCGTTCCTACCGAAATCACTACCGTTCCGTAGCTCTCGATTAGGGCTATAAGGACCTTGAATCCGTTCCTTCTCCCCACCGCTCCTTCCCGAGATACGATGACTTTCGTCTCTTAGTATCTACCCTTATCTAGTCCTTATCTTCCTTTATCTATTCCTCCTTCCCTACCTTACCTATAACGATGCTATTACCTCCGGTCGTTGTCTAGAACCTAGATTAATATAAAGTATTAGAAAGACTAAGCTAAAGCGAAGCATAGTAAACTTTAAGAATAGTTAGCCGCTATTATAGCTTACTTATCCCGTCTATAGAATAATAGAAAGGCTACTAAGAACTATATAAATTAGCTATTCGCTCGATTAATAGTAAAGTTAGACGCGGAGGATAATTACCTCCCTTTAGAAAAGGTTTAAGCTCGGCTTACTAATAATAAGGAGGAATAGGGCTCGCTAGATAAGATTAACTAGTCTTAATATAGGCTTAATAAGAGCTTATTATCCGAACTCGCTATATATTCTCCTAAGTCGCATTTACTATGCGCCTGTTCTCTACTTAGTTTACTAGGTTTATCGTTTAAATAGCTCTTACCGCCCGTCTTTCTTAATACAAGGTCCCCTAGCAGGTACCCTACCTACTACTCCCTAGTTTCTATTAGAATAGACATTATAGTATAGGAAATTAGTAATATATACTATTTTTAGTTATTTTATATCTAAGGATTTTAGTATACCGACCTTGGGGGGTACCGATCTTAGGTAGTAGGTCTTAAGTTCTCGATTCTTAGTAGACATAGCACTATAAGTCTGAATTAGTCCCTTTCGACCCAGCTAATGCCTAGTATCTTCTCTCGGCTATAGATAATGCCGAGAGCGCCAGCAGAAATGCAGTGCTCTTGTGCGATCACGCGTGACTATCCCGGGCTCAAGGGAGCCGAACACACTTGTCGGCACTGTTCCAAGCGCTACACCACTACAACCGTCCCCGTGACCAAGATTCAGCCCTTGCTAGCTCAGTTTGCCATCCAGATATGAGGAAGCTCAAGAGACCGTTCCGTCTCCTGGTACCAAGGATCTCCAGGCTTGATGATCCCCTTCCTGATGAGGAAGTTGAGCATGACGAACCCGCAGTTAGGCTTGAATCGGCCCGCTCTCAGCATCTCCTTGACCTGGGTAACTGTGTAGCTCCGCATGTTAGCAATGTCCTCTTCGTTCTTCTTGAACACACAGTTGGGATCTTGGACTTCATAGTCGAAGACGTAACGAACCCCAGCCTCTATCTTTCCCGCCGCGATGGTAGCGGAAAGCCCCTTGGTGGGGTTGATGATGTGGTAGGTGATTGTGGCGTCAGGTCTGTCGATCGTCTCGAGCCTCGCGTGAATCTCAAGATCGTTTACTTCCTCTTTAGCTTCGCGACGGATGATGTCAACTGGGTTTCGATCTCTCCCGCTGTCGTTACCGCCTGCTACAATCTGATCAAAGCAGCTCGGGTAGGAGGCCTTGGTAGCTCCACGCTGCGCCAGCCAGATGAGCATGTTCTCACCCTCGCCATGGAACACGTTGAGGTGAGCACCGCTGGTCACGATTCCGAAGAGAGGCACCACACCGTATATCATGTTGAAAGGTATGGCGGCACCGAGGACAGGAGTGGCTTCATCAACCACGGGTTTGGCTTTACCCCAGAGCAGTTTTGCATGTGGGTCGCTGTGAAGTCTGCAGCAGACCTCTTTGAAGATGGTCTCGAGAGCGTCTTGGGATGATTCATCTTTAGGTATGATATTGGATCCTTCGAATCTCAGCAGCTGGGCCGGGTCATTGTGAAGCTGTGGTTTGTCACAGAGCCGCTGAAGATGACCCCCAACTTCGGGCACGACGTACCCAAACGTGATGAGCTTTGGGGCTGTCTGGCCGTTGGGAGTCAGTTGATGGGATGTTAAGCAAAACCTCCAGCTTCCTTTCGGGATGGTTTGAGCGGTGACTTGGTACGGGTTGACAACCATTTTTTCAACAGAAGGAAGTTATCGAGATGCTGATGATTCTAAGTTACCAGGTTCAAGCATTCAGCGGAAGATCTGGTGGTAGATCAAACAGGGTTTTGAGAATGTCTTCTTGACGTTAACTTCGCTGCTTTAGGCTGCATGGATCTTATAATCTTGTGTTAAACAATAGTCATGTTCTTGATGGTCGAACCGGCTTGATCGCACTTTCTGTCAATTCAAGCCTATGAAGAGACATAATTCACTGTCAGCGATGGACGAGGACTAAGCATTCACACAGCCCAATGTTTGCGTTCCTGCTCAATTGAGACACAATGACTGTTCTATGCTTTGTGTGTCTAATGAATTCAAGCAGTGGATGGTACTTCGCGAGGGTATTGAATGCTTTCTTTGAGACGCTTTTCCGTCAGATCCTAAATTGGAAAGCCCAACCAAGCTGTTTGATCTCTGTAAAGTGAGTAGTCTTGAGCCCATGTGACCCAGAATGTGAAGGTTGAAAATCGCGTGAGCTCTAGAATTCCTTGTACACACTGTATCTGGCTCTTGAAGTCGTCGCACAGTTGCTTGTTGCCAGCTGTAAAATGCTTTTGGCCTTCTCTTGTGGTCGAAGGGCTGGGTGCAGATTGTGTGACCAATCCTTTCCAAGTACAGGTAGTTAATGAATGTCTTGATCTGCGGGAAGGTTTGCTTAGGCATACATTAGAATAATTCAGAAAAAGGCATTGCGGATATCGTACCGACGAATGGAGCCAACATCATCATCCTACGTAGTAGCCGGAGGTACTTATGGGCTTCGGACGCGCTTACCCGAATCACCTCACAAAAATTCAACTGGAATAGTATCAGTATGCTTTTAAATCTCCCATTGAGATCTGGCGGCATAAGGAGCAGCGACGAAGCCCTGCAGGGTGGCTAGGAGACGGGCAGTAACTTCACATGCAGAGCATGGCATCATGGCTGGTAAAGGGATAAGGCGAGTTCCATATTTATTTAAAATGGGTTTATGTCTAGGGAAATGCTTCAATGGGCCTCATAGCCCGACATTGTCACCTCTGCCAATGTTGGTGTGGCTGCGCGGCACAGTATCGCCAAGAATTACAAGTGGAACAAGTGTCACCCGACTGGGGCGCATCGTGTCTCGTATCGCATGCCAAAGTATACAAGTACCTGCAAGGCGTATCACGCCGCCTTGGATAATTCAACGTGACTCCAATATACCTTAATATAAAAGAGCGAAACAATCCCAACCATCCGCGAAAAGACATCGATTTTGATAGACACACCATCACCAAAACTCAGCACGCAAAACTTTCATAGAACATGGAATTTCGACAAGACTCCAGCGGCACGGATGTCTCATTTGGCGACCATACAATTATGGCTTACGACCGGGTCAAGACCGAATACAGTCGCGCCAAGGTCCACTGTCTTGTCCGTCTTGCCGTGTATTACGCCCGGGGGCAGTCAACGTTGTCTGAATACCTGAATGGCGTCCTCTCGCACTTGAAGGAGAACGACCCCGCACACCACAAATTTGACGCCAGGCGTAAGTACATGCCGCCTGGTTATCTTTGGCCTTTCTTCGTCACAGACCTACTTGTCGGCGCTGTCAAGGGCTTGATGTGGTCAGAGGGTTTCAAGCCGTTCGCAGAACGGGGTGGGTTGACTATCTGTCTTTGATTCTTTCTAGGGAGAAGATTTAATTGATTTTTGGCGCAGAATGGAGGACTTACGCGCTCTCGCTGAAATCTCGTGGAATACCGATGAAGTTCGCAGTTTCCAGCAACAGAGTCGGGAGCAGAAGGTTGACCTATCCGACCTCTCGCCGGAGGCAGCTGATCTGCTTCTCGTCGTAACTTACAGCAGAAGACATCTGAATTTGTTCAACTATCTTTTGAACGTTGTGACTGCACCATCCCAGTCCAGTTTTGATCGTTTCGGTGGCGTCATTGTCGAGTCGCGGACTCTGCACAACTCTTCAATCCATCAGCATTCATCGCATGTGCCGGCTAATGTAGAGCTCGAAGGCCGATTCTGGACGCTCCTTCTCAACTCAATTTGGATCCATGGTCCGATGGCGGTGGAATTGGTGCGCGAGATCGGGGCACTGTCAGATTCTAGCATTCCTGACGAGGACAGGGACAACAACGAGAGGCAGCTCAGTTGGGGCATCAAGCAGTCTTCGCCTGTGATTTACGAGCTACGTCAGGCGTTGGCCCGTCGAAATATTCCGACACTGAGCATAATCGGCGGTAATCTCGCTGCTTGTTCCACCCTTGACGAGGCGCAAAGACATCTCTCCAAAATATCAGTCGATGGTGTCATGAAAGATTATGAGAAGCATATTGGGTCACGCTGTACAGACCCATCTGAAGACATCACTGTTACAATCGTCGAGTCTCAACACCTCAAGGGCAGTGTCCGGGTAGAGGTAATGCGGCTTGCGCTTGAGACGTTCAAGGGCTTGGACATCAACGCCAGGATCGAACGACCTTGGATTTCGGAATTGCGAGGTTTCGGCCGGCCGGACCAATACAATGATGAGTTCAGCGCGCTGCATGCCGCTGCCTGGGAGGGAGACAGGGAGCTGGCAGAGGTGCTTGTTGAGCATGGAGCGAACATTCTTCTTGTGGATCGGATCGCTGGACAAGACGCCAGGGGAATTGCGCGACAGCGGGGACATGACGAGCTTGCTGCATGGCTGGACATTGTCAAGATTGAAACAAAGGAGAGCAGTCCTCCTGGGGCATTGGTATCACTCTATCTGGCTCAGTACCCTGATCCGAATCAATCATTGCACGCCTTCATGACTCCCTCATACCAGACACCCGCCACATATGGCTACAGGGAAGAACATCAGGAACACCCTGCGTACTCCCCCGGTTCAGGTCCCTTCCAGATCACGCCGATGACATTCAGCCTTACAAGGCTCACATTACCATCTCACGCGAACAAACAGGCTGATAACCTGACAGGCGAGAGGCAGCCAGCTTCAGGGCAGGATTGAGGGGGTGGCTGGGGGTGGCTAGCGAGGGACTGCGCCACGGCATGACGGACAGCCCCACCAATCCGAGCTGTCGGGATCATCGGCTCTTGGCGGCCTCCGTGTCGCATTCGGCGCAGGCAGCTGCTCCTCTTTGACCAGGTAATCACGACACCTAAGAAGCGGGCACTCTGCTTTCCTTCATCTCCTCAATTCCCATCCTTCTTTTTTCGCATCATCGAACCGTCCAAAAATCATCCGCGACGAGCATTGAAGACCGTCGAAAACGTCAAGCGCATTCCAACGCAAACGAGCGCCATGTCATCCCAGGATTATTACGGAGGTGGGGGAGGCTACCAACAGTCGCAAGGCTACGGACAAGGCCAAGGCCAAGGACCTCCCCAGGGCTACCAGTCACAAGGCTATTCCCAGGTATGTTTTCTTGATCAATTAACCAGCATGACGCACAACCTGACAGCATTCCAGCAACAGGGCGGTTACCCTTCACAGTCGTCCTACAACCAGGGCCCTCCCCAGCAGAACTACGGCGGCGGCCCTCCGCAACAGCACTACAACCAGCCCCCTCCCCAGCAAGGGTACGGCGGTCCCCCCCCTCAACAGGGCTACGGAGGAACCCCGCCTCAGCAAGGATACGGGGGACACTCTCCCCAGCCGAGCTACGGAGGCCACTCGCCCCAGCCCGGCTACGGAGGCCACTCGCCCCAGCCCGGCTACAGCCAGCCCCAAGGCTACGGCCAGGACAACCGACAGCACTCCTCATACCCGCCTCAGCACGGCGGCTCCCAACAGGGCGGATACCCGGCCTACCCGCAGCAGGGCCAGCACGGCGGTCCCCAGGATGAGCGCGGCCTTGGCGCGACGCTCGTCGGCGGTGGAGTGGCCGGCTGGGCGGCCCACGCCGCGGGCGGAGGTGCTCTCGGCACCATTGGAGGCGCGGTCGCCGGCGCGATCGGCGCGAACTTGCTGGAGAACAAGTTTGAGAAGAAGCACAAGAAGCACAAGAAGGAGAAGAAGGACAAGAAGCACCACAAGCGGAGGGGAAGCGGGAGCTCCAGTTCTAGCTCGAGCTCTGATTCGGACTAAGAGGCCAAGTAGTGGTTCTCTTCGGCTGACTGTTGCCGAGGTGGCCGTGGGTTCGAATGATTGTGACTTTGGGGTTTGTACGATGGGGCATGTCGATTTACGAGATTTGTATGGCGTGTTTGCTGATCGATGAATCATTATCACTGGATGATGTCGCACGAGACTGAAGCTGCTTGATAGGTTACAAACTCTGCATCCTCAATCGTATTCGACGTGACATTATTGGAGTGCTTTCTTCATGTTTCCTCGCGCATCAGCAGATGAGTTAACCTAGGTGCGACAGTTGGTGGCAGTATTTTTGTCAGGATAAAGAATGGCGCTCTTCGCAGGCTTGTGGCAGGCAGACCAGGTGCATTATCATCATGCTCAGTCACAAATATTTAGCAGTCATGCAATAAGTGATGCAGCCCAATTCTGGTCGCTGATATATGATAAGGAGAGGATATTGGGTGTTGGCCTCCAGCTCGGAAGTCGACATGGCTCGGGATGGAGGATCTCGCGTTTCAAGCTGTCAGAGTTTGACATGCGTGGGTTGTGGAGGAGTTGAGGACAGTTAAGCCGCCCACGGCTGTTCACGCATGGTATTGACAGATGGTAGCACGCCAACTTTGCGTTTCTGTCGCAAGTGATTGCTGTATTGATTCGCTTCATCTCCAGCACAGCAGCATAAGAGATGACTTGACAGGCTTCGTGAAGCAGATTGTGCGCCGCGTTCCTCCGTTCGAGGTCAACCACCATTGCCGAGTTCTGCCAGTGACCCTCGGTTGAACATGATTTTCTCAAGATACGACAAGGACTTCCGAGGCATGAGGTATTGAATCACGCCCTACTCGGAGTCCTTGGCTCGAGATGCCACTCCCGTATAGTCGTAGCTCACGAGTGCCTCTTCCAGTTGTCACCGAATAGAATACATTCCCTCTCCCTCACTTACCCCGGCATGTGATTGTCATGCGGGATGGTAGAGAATACCATCCAGGAATACCACCCCACCATCCCATCCTGAGGTGTGTGCCAGACGCTGTCGACACTTCTGCCCTCCGAGGCGATGGACCCAACACTGAACCCCTTGTGCCATTTGCACCTCCATCCTTGGCCGTGAAGTACCCAGGCAATTGCGGGGAAGCGGAAGCTACGGCACATTGGCCTACTCGGGCACCCCATGAATGGACTCCCACTCTTCCACCAGATGCTTCGGCGCTTCTTCTATCACCGAGTACGCCGCCCATGCGGTGGAACTCGGGGCCCCGAACTCCAATACGTCACCCGGCCGCGGGGCAAAATTGGAGAGCTTTGGGGGAGCATTCCGCCGCTTTCGGGAGTCAGATTAGGGGACCGTACTGCCGCGCTGCGACTGTCAAAAGTCGACACCTGTCCGTCATGGCGACGCGATACTTTTCCTGTAAGAGGGCATGAGAATCAATTGAAAGGCATAGGAGGCGACATATCATCAACATAGCAAAGCGACAACTTGCGACAACTTGCGACAACTTGCGACCAACTCGCGACGATATCAGACATCAAACTCGATCAACCAGACAACTCCCAACATCATGCGAGGCACACAATGCGCTTTGCGCCCGCGAGTGCTGCTCAGGGCGTCGCTGGAGGTGAAACCCGCCATCTGCCAGGTGAGCAGCGCAAGGTTCGTCTGCGCGCGGTCGTCGAAGCCGCTGCCCAGGAGGACGTTCGCGACATCTTCAGTCATGTTCTCGGCCAAGGCGCCCGAGGTCAAGAGGGGCGGGTCGAAGCTGTTTGAGTCGGCCGATCATGCAGTCGCTGATATCAAGAGCGGGTCGACGATTCTCAGCTCCGGCTTTGGTCTTTGCGGTGTTGCTGGTATGTCTCATTCGTTTCATTCACTCACAAATCGGTCTTCACTCGGCCTACCCGAGACTCTTGCTCACGAACTGCTTCTAGAAACTATCATTACGGCTCTGCACCGCCGTGGCCCCGACTCTCTGCACTCCCTCACGGCCGTCTCCAACAATGCCGGCCAGGAAGGCAAGGGCGGCCTCTCGGTGCTCACCAAGGCAGGCCAGGTCAGCCGACTGATCCTGTCCTTCCTCGGCAACAACAAGGCCCTCGAGAAGAAGTACCTGACCGGCGAGATCGGCATCGAGCTGTGCCCCCAGGGCACCCTCGCCGAAAGGATACGCGCGGGCGGCGCCGGCATCCCGGCCTTCTACACCCCGACGGGAGCCCACTCCCTCCTGCAGACGGGCGACATCCCCGTGCGCCTAGATGCCTCAGGCAAGGTGCTCGAGCGCGGCGTCGCGCGCGAGAGCCGCGAGTTCGGCGGCAAGACGTATCTCATGGAGAAGGCGCTCACGGGCGACGTCGCCATCCTGCGCGCCTGGAAGGTCGACGAGGCGGGAAACTGCGCCTTCCGGTACACGACCAAGGCGTTCGGTCCCATCATGGCCAAGGCCGCTACACTGACCATTGTCGAGGCTGAGAATATCGTCCCCGCTGGCGCCATTGATCCCAACGACGTCGACCTCCCTGGCATCTTTGTCGATCGCATCGTGCCCGCTACGGTCGAGAAGAATATCGAGATCCTCAAGACGCGGGAGTCGCTCGCCTCGCCGCCTGGATCCCCGTCTTCGACCTCTTCGACCTCTTCGTCTGCCAGCGCTGCCCAGACGCGCCGCGACCGCATCGCCAAGCGCGCGGCGAAGGAGCTGAAGGAGGGCTTCTACGTTAACCTCGGCGTCGGTCTGCCTACGCTGGCGCCTTCTTTCCTTCCCAAGGGCGCAAACGTGTGGCTGCAGTCGGAGAATGGCATCCTCGGCATGGGACCGTACCCTGCGACGGCAGCGGAAGCCGACGCTGATATCGTGAATGCTGGCAAGGAGACGGTCACTCTTGTTCCTGGCGCGGCGACCTTTGACAGCGCCGAGTCGTTTGGTATGATCCGCGGCGGGCACGTTGATGTGTCGATCCTCGGCGCGCTGCAGGTGAGCGCTTCGGGTGACCTGGCGAACTACATGATTCCCGGCAAGGTGATGAAGGGTATGGGCGGTGCCATGGACTTGGTGTCTAACCCTGAGGGAACCAAGATTGTAGTCGCGACGGAGCATGTGGCCAAGGATGGGAGCGCCAAGGTCGTGCAGAGCTGCAGCCTGCCGTTGACGGGCGCGAATGTCGTGAGCACGATCATTACGGATTTGGTGAGTCCTCTTCGAGCGAGTGTGTCTGGATGGTGCTGACTATTTACAGTGCGTGTTTGAAGTTGACCGTGAGGCTGGCACTTTGATGCTGACGGAGATTGCGCCGGGTGTTGAGGTTGAGGAGGTCCAGGCCAAGACGGACGCAAAGTTTGCTGTGGCCAAGGATCTGAAGATTATGGAGTAAGGTAGACAGTTATATCCCGTGTAGCATAGGCAGGTGTTGGTCATTTGTTCATACTATGAGAAGCAGTATTCATGATTAATGCTTTGTGTTGAACCGTATATGCTGTGAAGTTCATGCTGTCTCGTAACCCGATGAAGCTGGACATTTCACCCAGGTGCTCAATGCCCTTCAATGTCTGAAAATCATACGAAAATAGATATATGTGTATGGCGTATCGTTGAGTATAAGTCTTGCCTTGAAGTTCTACGTTCGGGCTGTTCCAATGTCACAAGCATCATCGGTCACCAAGTCAACATTGGCTTCACTTCATCACCAACATGAACTCAACAGCAGGCAAAACATTACTCGCTTATCATCACAAGTCTACAGCTTCCCTTACCTACAACTTCGCCCTCGCAAAATTCCCCCCACCCAACGCCTCAGAAATAGAATCAACACTCCTCAACAACCACTCTCCCCCCTCATCCCCCGCCAACCACTCGGCCCCCTCAACCTCCTCCTCGCCCTCCGCCTTGTAGCTCCCATCCTCAATCGCCTTGCGCAGCCCAAAAACATGGCTAAGAACCTGCGGCCCGACTCCCGTCTGCGCCCTAAGGCACGAGATGGCAATGACGCTCGTCAGAACGCGGCCCGTCGCAGCGAGGCTCCCCCTCTTCGCGGCCGCCGGCTCAGAAAGCAGAGGCCCGTAGTGGCTGTTGAGGATGTGCACTGGCAGGTCCGGGTGGGAGGTTGCCAGCTTGGCGACGAGCTTGTCTTCGAAGGGGGCGTAGACGCTGTTCCAGAGGGCGCGACCGCGCGGGGCTGTCGAGTCGTCTGGCGCGCGGCTCGGCTTCGTCTCGAGCCGGGACGTCAGGTCGGCCGGCAGGGACGCGTGGAAGGCGTTGAGGCAGTTGATTGATCGGGGGATGCCGTTGAAGGAGATACATTTGAGGCCGACTTCGCGGATGAGCTCGGCTGTCTGGAGGGCGGGGTCACTGCTGCTGCTGCTGCTGCTGCTGCTGCTGCTGCTGCTGCTGCTCCTGTTCTGGCGGGCCGAGGCTGTCGCTACTTCGTGGAGAACGGACAAGGCGTCGGGCGCGTTGAGGGTGAATGTTGCGGCGGTCGAGAGGACGACCCAGGGCTTGAGACCGAGATTGCGTCTGGCGGCGTCGCTGGCGATGGCGCTGTAGACTTCACGGATCCTCGAGGGCGCCGCCGTTGGGTCGCCGCGCGCGAAAGGCGCGTTGATGAGGGCCTTGAGACCAGGGGCGAGCTTCGACATGGTGGGTTGCTGCTGCTGCTGCTGCTGCTGCTGTCGCTGTTGCTGTCGATGTTGCTGAGAGTGTTCTTCTTTGAGAGTACCACGCTTGGAAGAAGGCTCGGAGTCCATTGAGTCGAGAATCAATTCAGTGATGGCATTTTGTTTGTTGGCGATCTGTTCCCCATGATGCCGAAGGCCGGACGGCAGAACAGCTACCGAGGGTCGGCGCCCAGATGTAAACTCCGGCGCACCTTTGGGGAACCCTGGCTGAGAGATCCCCATCCAATCTCGTCCGCGGGGTCCGGACTGCACATTTACCGCCCGGCATGACATCTGGGCGGGCATCTCGAGGGGCATCTGACGGGCACCTCGGCGGCCAGCGTGATCAAGACAACCAGGAACACTGTCGGCCACGCTTCAACCTCCGGACAGGGCTACAGGGCTTGCATTGTCTTGCTACACGCATGAGGGGTCAAATCTGGGGTATACCGTGGAGTGGTTTGTCGTCTGAGGGGCTGGCACACCCGAGGCAGCTGAACGAAGTAAGATCGGATGGCTCCCACATGCTGCACCTTTTGTCTGTTCTGCTTGTGACACTGGAACTTATATCGCTGCTCTGTGAACAGAAACGTAAACTCCAAACTTTCAAATCATCTACGATCTGTTCCATTCTCGTTCTGTTCTCCTGATACCCATTGTTCGCGTTTGTCATGTCTTCCTCCACGAAACCGAAGGAGCCGTTCTGGCTCGGGTAAGCACATCTCCCCGCCGCTCAAACCAAATTGAAGCTGACCATGCCTCCAGCGGTGCTGCCGCCTCCATGGCCGTCTGCTTCAGTGAGTCTCCGATTCACGACTCTACCCGGCTTAACCAACATTTCTAGCTCATCCACTGGATCAAACAAAATAGTGAGCTCGAATCTGAAGCCTCATCACAAAATCATGACATGCTGACAAGTCCAGCCGCATGCAAGTCCTCAAGTCAAGAGACTCCATGTTCCGCGCAATGTCCCGCTTCGCAGCCCGAGACGGTAAGCCCCAACATCCTCCCCCTCCGACACATGCTTGAGCCAGTCCCTGACATCTCCAGGCATCCCCTCCCTCTGGTCCGGTCTCTCTGCTTCCATAGTCCGACAGTTAATGTACTCCACTGCAAGATTCGGCCTGTACAACGACCTTGCCGGTCGCGCTCAAAGGTGGACAGGCCAGCAGAAGCTGTTGACCGCCTGGACTATAACCTGTGCCGGCGCCGCGGGCGGCCTGGCCGGCCTAGTTGGTAACCCTGCCGAGGTGGTTCTCGTCCGGATGTGCGCAGACGGCGCAAAGCCACCGGCCGAGCGCTTTGCGTACGCCAACGCGTTGGCGGGATTCTACCGTGTGGGCGGAGATGAGGGACTGGCGACGTTTGCGCGTGGCATTTCCGCCAATGTTGTGCGAAGCATCCTGATGAGTGAGTTGCAGACCCTGAATCTACGAGGCCAAGACTAATCGACGTAGATGTTGGACAGATCGCGACGTAGGCTCGCCAGCTCAACAAAGGGCACAGGCTGAGAGATCGCTGACCCCTGTGCAGATACTCCACGGTGAAGCACCACCTCCTGGCTAGCGGCAGCCTCAAGGACGATATCCGCACACACACCCTCGCATCCTTCTTCGCAGGCACCGTCGCCACGACAATCTGTGCACCGGCCGATGTGCTCAAGAGTAGGATCCAGAGCGCGTCTGCCTCGGGATCCGGTGGTGACGTTCGTCAACCCTCTGTTGCATCACACCTAGCCAAGCTAACTGCTGACTTCTCATCCTTGCAGTCCATTCTCCAAATCATCCGCACCAGCTTGCGCGACGAAGGCCCCCGGTTCCTCGTGAAAGGCTGGACGCCTGCTTGGCTGCGACTCACGTGAGTCTTTCTCGGAACACACGCTGTAAAGGCCACATGCTGACATTTGCCAGACCAAACACGATCCTCACATTCGTGTTCATGGAACAGTTGAGGATACTGACGCAGTGGAACTTTGTTCCTGTAGGGGGTGCCACCATGAAAGTTTGAGCGTCTCGTCATAGCCTTTGATAGTAATTCATTCGTAATCTGTTGTTCAGAAATTGGAACCCGGCAAGTTTGGCCAACTGAGTCCTTCGAAATTGTCCATGTCTTCCCACGAGAGGCTGGCAACCGCTGGATCAAATGCGTTGTGCGGTTGGTTGAGGATCTCGATGATTTGCTCGTCGGACATGGTCGAGAACTGTAACGTCTCAGGCCACAAGTGTGACTGGGCCTGCGAATAGCCCGGTTGTGATTCCGCTGGTCCGAGGGCCGCCACACTCTGGTCGCTGTTTGTCGGAATGTTGGTGAAGCCGAATTGACCCGCGCCTGAAGCCTGCGGGGCTGGCTGGAACTGTGCCACCGAATGCTCCTCGGCAGCAGTCGCAGCCTTCTTGGTGAGGCCTCGCAGGTATTTTCCGTAGAGGGTGGACAGGCCGTTGCGGTGTTCCGTCTTGTTCCCGACGCGCTCGAGGACGCACGCCGTCTGCTCAATGAGATTCCTGACGCTCGGGGCCAGATTGGAACTTCCGCTGGCGTATGCGCTCAATGTAAGCGCGAAGCACGCCGCAAAGGCAATCATGATGCATGTGTTGTTGGGCATCGACTGGAGTCTGGCTTCGCCCTGGATCGCCACACGCAGCACTGTCAGGGCCGAGGACATGCCAGCCGTGCGGAAGAATTGGCGGACTTCAATGGGAGCTGTCGGATGGTTGATGACGCCGCTGTAAATGGACAGCCGCGTGTGAGTCACGAGAATCTCGACGTAGGGCGGGAGGTTGCGTTCCGGTCCTGACCCGATCGACATGCCCCAGTCCGTGTTCCACTGGTCAAAGAAGCGCTCGATCGAGCCCTGGATCGACTGCGCGATGAGATATCCGTCCGAGAAAGTATTCTGTGACCCATCGCACATTGCCCGCACTGTCGCGAAGATGCTGTCCAAGTCACGGCGCAGAACAGCCATGGACACGAGGTGGCCATCGGTGGGATCAGCAATGTCTGACCTATGCCAGTTATCGCAGTCCCGTAGAGACCGCGTGATGGGAACTGTGAAGCTTCGTCCGCGAGCCAGAGACATACCTCGTTCTAGCACGAACAAGGCAATCCAGCATCGTTCTCTTCGTCGAAGAAGCCTTCGGCCCATGGTTGAGGTTGGGTCAATGTTGCTGAGTCCGTCGATAGCCATGGCCGTTCGTGGATCAACACAGTCGCCACGAGCCACGGCCGCCGCAGAACCGAGTAGATTCGTTGGGACGAGCAGCTTGTGGACCGAGAGATCAATGGCAATAGTCATGGCCATTGACACGTACCAGCACGTTTCGTCGTCAGTGCTGTGGTGACCCGGGAACATCCACGGGACGTTGACCATGAACGCGAGCACAATTTCGACAGATTTGTGCCGTTTGCTGATGACCCTGTGAGCCAGACTCTTGGCATGAGTTGAGAGTCTCTTCGAAAGAGCAGCGTCTTGCGGTCTGAAGAGCGCCGAGGATGCCATTATGGATGTAGTCAAAAACGCAGAACGGGCTCGAGTGAACGGGACTGTGAAAATCTCGGGATCAAGTCCCCATCGTGTGTGTGCGAGATTCTTGTGGAAACTGGATCCTGTTAGCAAGAGTACAACAGTCATCACTTACGTTCATCACTCACTAAGCGAAGAGATCTTCAGCTTCCGCCTCTGTCACTAGACCCATGCTGATGGGATCGATATCGTCGCCAACGTCAAGTTTGACACGAACCGACGTGAAGAATGACTGTATCTCGGCATCCTCATCAGGTTGCTCGGGCTGCTGCTTCTTCCGGCCGCTCTTCGCCACCTGGCCTGGGGAAGACCCACCCGGAGTCGGAGACAGCTGAAGGTTGGACGCGCGAGCAAGCAGCTGCAGAGGGTTTTCGGCATCGTCAATTGTCAGGCTGCCTTCTCTGTGATGGGCAATGTAGGCATTGCTGTCTGGCGTATCATCCGTCTCATCATCCTCATCAGACGAAGGGCCATCGGCGTCGTCTTCTTCCGTCGCCCGGCGTCGCAGTCTAGTTGCGCTGGAGCTCACAGATGGATGGTCTCTCGATTCGCCGAGAAGGCTTTGAAGATCTAAAAGGGCTCTGTTGTCCTCGTCGTTCTGCTCTCCTGATTTGACCCGCTTGAGAGCCTGTTCAATCTGAAAGAGGGCTTTGTCCAAGCCCTTACGTTTGCTTTTGAAAATCAGTATGTAATAATCTCAGGAGAAGAATGATTGGAGCCGTCTTACTTCTTGATGCCCTTCTGTCGTCCAGCGTGAAAAGTGGGACGAACACACTCAACGTTGAGCTGTACACATCTCTTGCATTTGACCTGGTCCTTGGACCAATCGCACTTGATCTTGCTTTTTCGACAAACCAAGCAGGCTGCCTGCTTTGGTCGTTGAGCCTCCTCCATGATGAGGAATAAATTCAGCGCAGATGACCGAGGGCGGGGGTTGATGATTGGGCAGTAGGATCGCCGTGAGGAAATCGAACACTATCGTAGGCGTCACTTGGGAAGACGCTTTCACCACGTTGCGTTCAGTGATGAGGACGTCGTCAGCATGCCCCGCCGGGTGTGAGGCGCTCACGAGGCCACCCGCTGAATCGATTCGATTGACTGATGAGCGACGTTGGGGTTTGAAACTGAAGAATGAGGTCGGCTGGTGATCCATGGCCAGTTCGGTAAGGCCGAACCCACCAGTGCCGTGTCCAATGACCAGGCGGGCCTAGACCTTGTAGTCAGCAATGGTAGAGCCTACGTCGGTGAGGACGTCTGTCAGTGAGGACGTCTGTCAGTGAGGTCCCTCTGGTCGGGGGGGAGGGGAGTCCATCAGGACATCGACAGCATATCGACAGGTTTCCGCTCAGCCCTAACAACCGTCAACGCCATGGTTATGGTTGGCCATCCGGGGCGATGTGACACTGACTGTGATTCAAGAAGATCTGCTGTGCCGGATCAGCGTTGCGGATGACATTTTCTCAGTGGGCGGGACCTTGCATCAGAAAGGGAGCAGATCACCTAGATGCCCATTCCAAACTGCCATCGAGCGCTCTCAAAACCAACGTCGTCCTGTGCCATCATTCCCACGGGTACATCCTCAACAGCGAACGATCACGGATCACGCAACCGATCATCCCAACAATGGCGCTGCCCTACAACGCACGAGCAGGGCCGAATCGTCAATCAGACTTTGCCGGACTGGTCTCATAGACACGCCCGGATCGCACTATGCCGCCTCCGCGACGCGTACCGTCACGCCAGCGTCAAGATGGGAAATGAATCAACAAAGTTTCGGCGCGTCTTGTCTGCAGGAACCCCGCGTCTCGTCACATCACCAATGCAAGTTGACGCGTTCCAGCCTTTCCTAGCGCTCATTGAAACGTTTCCCGCTTTTTGAGGGCTGGCTCAAGCTGTTGGGTTGCTGAACGCTTCTGAACGGCTCGCACGGTGTTCAAGAGACGGTTGATTTAACGCGACTGGAGAGACCCGAATGGCCTCCTCCCGGGCCGCAGACGATGCACGCCGCCGGGCCCGTCTTAGTTCCGCAACCGGTAACTGTTCGGCTTCCCTCTGACCGCATCATCGGATGCCCCAGGCCTCCCCAAGCATGTGAAAACAGAACCGCAGGCATCGAGATCCAATCCGTAACATCCATTTTGTCAGAAAATTTCTTCGATTTCTGATTGAGTGAGGGTGTCATCGGCTCCTTATACTGGACCCAGCTTGCCGCAGCCTCGAGCTTCGATGGGCGGGGACGTCCTGACGGTAGCGAAATGACCTCGGAGCCACCCATTATGATGGGGGGGGGAGGTGTCATTATCAGCCGCCGCATGGTACAGCCCGCGGGATGGTGTCATCTTCAATTCTAGAGCGGAAGACAGCCTTGAAGCTGCGGAGCTGTTTGTTGCGTGGTTTTTCTTTCTTTCTTGAGTACTGCCAGCAGTTGATCCAATTTCGTATTGTGAGCTGAACTGGGTTGTTAGGTGAGGTGCATCATCAAGGCGGTTGACATCTGCGGCACCCTCGAAACGCCCATCAAGCGAGCGATCTGGAAGGACTATACAAGACAGTCAGCTTTCTCGAGTCAGCAATGCGTGCTGTACACCTCGTCGTATGGGAATCCATCTCAAATCCACGTCCAGGACACTCCGCAGAGGGGCTTCATCGCGATCGAGAGCTTCTCTCTCGAGGATCGTCAACGGCACCAAGCGATCCCAGCACATCTCACCCAGAATCTGACATGCATCCGCTCCGCCCGTGATTCCCCGCGCCGCATGGCGGATGGGGGAAACAAGGTCAGCCTGGTAAAGTCGAAGAGTCCCAGGCGAAGGTTCTTTTCATCGTAAATGCCTAGACCGTTGAAGACTGGACATCAGATGAACAAGCCCCGCTGTCCGCACAGGTTAATCAATCAAGCTGCGACGCCCGCTGCGCACCAGCCGAAATCTCCGCAAATGACAATGAAGTCATAGTTATGCTCTTCGCCCCACCGATACGAATTCTTGGCCACCAGTATGGTATTTGTTTCTTGCTCAACCTGGGGATGCCGCTCGGCCGGCTGTGGCCTGTATTCCCAAGGCTGTTGTGAAGAAGGGGCCGTTCTGTTCCATGCCGTTGCGATGAGCACCGTGAACCCACGCCGTGCATTTTCTTCACCATCGTTGTGGCTGGTTAAAAGTCCAAGGTGAGACACGCTGTCGCCTCGTGGCCCCCTTGCTGGCAGCTCGGCCGCCGCGGCGTCAGCCGCTGGGCAGGCCTCGGGGAAATGACAGCTTGAGTTTCGGAGTGTCGTGTGCGCTGACAATTAAGTCGTCTGGACAGGAAGTGACACTGCTCATCATCATATCGGGTAATAAACGCTTCCCTCAGCCTGCGACCGCCCATGTGCCAAGGAGCACCTTGTCGCCAGTCTTGGCTCTGGAAGCCTTGCGAAGGCGTCCGTTGATTGTCAAGGCGCCCTTCATGATCATGGTCCCAGCTGAGCCCGATGCGCTCGACTAGTGACAGCTACTTTCTTCGCTGGTCGTGGGAACAAGGCTACACTGTCCCCATAGTGTTCCAGAGTGTTGCCCAGGACGATTGCTCCTCCGCCCCAATTGCGCTTCCGACACCATCCTCCGGACGGATTCTACCCGAGACTTGCTAAAGAGCACTTTGAAAACTCGATATTGCGTTGCATCCTACATGCAAGTCGTCGGCGGATCGTTGGGTGATCGAATGGAAATCATGCTGCCTCGTGTGAAATCACACCCTCCAATTCGCAGCGGTAGGTACAATTTTTTCAGGGATGTCGCGGGAGCCCCTGACAAGAAGAGGCAACGCGCCAGGCACAAGGTGTTGATTGGTCGCGGAACCACGCGACTGAGCCGCCGGTCAGGGGTTGAGGGAGAGGGTGTGGAAATAAAAGACAAACCAGATTAACGCTTGGCGGGCTCTGAGTCTGTCTTTGTCGCGCTGGCGGCCTGGGGGTACGCCGTCTTAGCCCCTGAGGCGATTAAATCTGGCATTGTCGAGCCTGCGGATCGAAGTGCCACTGAAAAAAAAGCGTTCTGGCCGTGGGTTGATGGCATAAGAGCATGAAAGCAAGGGCGTGTCCGGATGGCGAGAAGCTTCCCATCGTTATAGACGACAAAAGACTCGATTACGCGGGGGTCCGTGACGCTGAGGCCATCGCGGGCCGTCGGTAATGGCGTCCTGGCTGGCTCCTTAGAATTTTTGTTTTTTTCCCATCCTGATACCGAAGATCAGCCACTACCATCGTATGGGTTCGAGTTGCGAGAGACGTGCAAGAAGTTTGACAACTGGCCAATGTGTCTTGTCTCATCTCAAATGGCTCAAGGACGATAGCCAAAAGCAATGTGAGGAGCGCTGTGGACGAGACTTGACTCACCATCGACTTTGGATCCCCGACCAACGTCTCATCAGCCATGCGGCTTGAGTCAGCCCACTAAAGTGAAGGCGTCGGCAAAAATTGGGGCAGGGAAGTGGTATCGCGGCAGACGCGAGCGATTCGGGGGCGATGACTTCTAGTGGCGAACCAATTGAACGGAGTAGCACACAAACGATGTCGAGGTTTGGGGAGAGCCAGATCACGGCTTTGCCAATGCCGAGAATTCTAAGCTGACAGTGTCATGATGATTGGAGCTTTCTCGTGCGACACTCTGCATGATCTCCGGCGCGTGGTTACGGCCTCCCAGAGGCAAACCAGGCGGCAGTATGAGGCGCTTCGGGAACGTGCATGCCGCAGTGGACGTCCGTCGGGGAGAGGCAAACCGCAGAGGTACGACAGGAGCTGAGCCTGGCGAACCTGGAGTACGGGTTAGATCTTCCCCTAGATGCGATGCTGGGACATGCTGCTGCAATCGAGATGGTTGGTCGCAGTGCAGGGTGAGTTGTGGAAGGGAAGAAACCAGTCGTCCTCTGGAAATATTCAATGGTATTCTTGTGTAGTAAAATGGGTGCATATGTGCTTTTCCATCGAGGTCAATCGCAGGCCAATGAAGCGTCTCGTCGCAGACTTGTCCAGGTTACGCCGTGTCTCGAGTTGTCTTGCTTGTGGATGCTGGTCCAGATGATCGATCAGACAGGCCAGGGTCTGGGGCAAGGCAATACCGGTAGAGAGTGCGTCAAGGTTGACGGACGGGTTCTCGACGTCCAGTCTTGCGTGACAAACTCATCTCACCTTGTTCGATTCTAAATGAGAGTTCCCGCTTGACGGAGTGGCCGTGGAATGTAGAGGGCCCGCCTGGTGCTCAGTGCCCGTGATTTGTGTGTTCGGTAAGATCACGATGGCCACCAGACTGATGATCTTGGCTGTGGTTGGGTTCAGCAATCGGAAAACTGACCACGAAGTGGTATCTAACATCAAACGGGCAGGGCAAGGACGAGGCAAATTTCAGGCATGGACCGCGCTGGTCGGTAGATGCATCGAAGCTGAATTGTCCCGTCCGTCGGCAGGTGCTGGCTGGGATCATGCACGTCTGCCGAAGGAAGGAGGCCCACTCACCTGCCTGCCCTGACACCATGATTTGGACGACTCTGGAGGCACCTCAGGGCAGGCACGAACTGTCTGCTTCTAAAGTGTTCATGCTCGAACGACATGCGGTCAGGCGGTGACGTTTTGGACCTGAACAAGAATGTCAATGTTCTACTCCCCCCGCAAATCTGGCTGGCAGCACATGTTCATTCCGGCCGGTCGCTCGACGCCGTCACGAATTGCTCCAGGTACACATGAGCTATGACCTCTTTTGGTGCACAGCTTGCTAACTCGATTTTGCTGGCACGCCCCAGAAAGCTGGGAACCTGCCCACGCTAATCACCTACAAATCATCAACTGTGGGCAGGTATAACCCCCTGTCCGTAGGTAGGTGCAACCCCACACTAAATTCAGCGGCGCACGCCCCTGTTGCGTCCCAGGGACCCCCCCCCCCCGGACGCCTTCTCAACGCCGAACACGCCCCAGGCCCTAGGCTT
>NMXI01000054.1:0-98303 GCA_002851675.1 Verticillium nubilum | reverse complement strand
CCCCCCCCCTGACGCCAACACCCTACCACCAAACCGGGGGCAAGTAGCGAAGGTGAAGGTGGGATAGCATCCCTTGCTGTTATGCCCCAGCGTTTCTTTCTTCTGCTTCGTCGCTCGGAGTCCCAATTTCTTCTGGTTCCGCCGCCTGGGCCTCTTGTCTCTCGGTCTCGCTCGTTGTCTGTGCCCTGTCGACCCTCGACCCGTCATCCTGTCAGGTCAAACACCTCCAGCTCCAGACAGACTTTCGTTCATTCTTTTCCTTTCGAGCCCTCCTTTCTTCACTCCAGCAGACCGAGTCGTTTCTTGTCCATTGCGTCTTTGCTGTTGCGAGTCAACGACAACGACCCCCCCCCGACCACGATCACAGCTGGGCATCGGGCTGCTCCTTTCGTTTCTTACCGATCGACTCCTGCGTTTGCATCTCGGCTTGCATCTGCTCCACCGAGGCCCCCTGTTGAAAAACAAACCCCGTCAACGTCCATAACCACGACGGCCTCTTTCCTCGACGGGCTCAGACTCTCTTCGATTCGACAAGTTCTTTCGATCGCTTTTACTGTACTGTCAGCTGTGCTCGCCATTCCTCTCTTTCCAGAGATCAGGTACATTTCCTGCAGACACTACAGCTGCTTAACCACAGCGTGCTGCCGCCAGCCTATCGTACAGGAAACCATTGGATTTTCTGTACCACGCCACTCCACAGACCACAAACTCCTTTTCAACCCCCTCGACTGCCGGCAATATTTCTCACATGCCCAAGTTTGCCTCAGACAGCAGTTTTCGTCTCATACCTTGCTCGTGCATCTGTTGGGACCAGACGAAGGAAAGCTTGGACAGACAGTACAACGGTCGAAACATTGACAGTCAACTGTTCTCTTCGTGCTGAAACGCTCCTCACACGGGCCACTGCCAGCCTTTCTCGATCAGGTACGTTCTCTCGATTCCGCTTCGCAATCGGACAGCCTCCTTTAGAGGCCAATCCCACTTCAACAGGAGGGATGCTTGATCTCCGATCGAGTATTGCAACTGCACCTTCCAACTGCCCCTGCTGGTGGTCCTGCACCAGTGATTCCCCTCCTGTCAGTCGTCTGGACATGGGATCCTCACCACGAGCCATTGACTGACTCGTTTGTTGTGCTCCAGATTTTGAGAGTCGGAACGCCCCTCGTCTGATCATCCCACAAGCTTGCTGCCTCCGACGATATCACATTCCCATTACCCGCATGCGAATTCTTTGAACATCTCACACCTAAACCTTCTCTTTGACGACTTCTGACACCATATCCGAGGTGGTCGCGACGTCCATGCACAGCATCATCAAAATTTGAAGCAACGACGTCACCATGAATCGGTTCCGCACGAAGAAAAAGACCAAGGAAGAGGCGCCGCCTCGTGTCTCCAACGATTCTGACTCGCCTGCACCCTTTCGACTTTTTGGCAAGATCAAGAAGGCCCCGGAAGAGGAACCGAAAAAGGAGATAGACCTGGCCACAGCACTTCCCTCCAGTGATGACTTCCGAACTAGTCTGCTGATGACAGGCCTGTCGGCACGCTTCTCTATGCTCAAAGAGCAAGATGATCCGACCTCTAAGATTGGGAAGGCCAGCGACGACAGTGTTTTGTTCCCCAAACGTCAGTCTAGGATGCTGGATTTCGGGTTCGGTCCAGGATTGGGCGATATTGCCGAGGTTGAATCAATCAGGGGCAAGGCACCTTTCGCTCGCATGGATTCATTCCATTCATCAGAAGGATCCACGTCGGGAAGCATGATGGATCGAGCGAAGCCTGTTGACGGCAACAATCTTTTTGGTGGTCGTCAAAAGATTTACAAGCTTCCGAACGGCGGTTCGTCATCGAAGAATCTCGATGGCGGCATGTCGGGCAGGGCACTTTACGGCGACGACGTTACCATGTCATCTTTCCAGCGCTGGAGACAGAACGAGAGAGAGAAACACCCATCAGAAGACGAGGTTCAGGACCAGGTCAACTTGAACAACATTGAGATTCCTCGGGCCGAATCACCGCCCCCGGCAGACTTCAGTCGCAAACGCGAGACCAACTCTAGCATGTCTTCCGCACCCTCAGTTGGCCGTAACTCGACAGCCGCAACCTCGATCACTTCGCAACCTAACGCCATGTCCAAAGATTGGCAGCCCGCTGGGGTATCCAGCCATACAACAGCCGCCACACCCGCCCTGGAGCGAAGTGTGACGAGGACGCGGCGTCTCTATGAGACTGGACTGATGAACGATCTCCACGAACAACAAAATTCCGCCCTTTCGAGAATGGACACTTTGTCACGCCAGCGGAACTTGGGGTCCCGCACACCCGACATGTTGAACGCTCCCTCTCCTACCATGGGACTGTTCACAGATCGCTTTGGTGACCGCAAGCTGCTGGCCAAGGCCAGCGCACCTAACTTGCGATCGATGAGCCCTCCAATGACTGCTTCGTCGATGGGAACTATGGACTTCGCGTCTCGGGTTCCCAACATTCCCGAGTCGAAACACTCTTTCAACTCTAATGTCGTCGCTCCCCTTAGTCCGCCCATCAGTGAGTCTGATGACCGGACTCCTCTCAACATCCAGCCCAATGACCTCGGCAAGGCCACGTCGATGGGGGTGTTCAGCAAGCCTGCCCAGCAGTACGATGAGTCAAAGTATGCGCAAAAGCAGCTGCAGCTTCAACAGGGCCGTGAGACTCCAACAAATAGGTTCCGCACTGGTTCCTCTGCATCCCAGACGAACGGCAGCCGATCGCGGTCCCGGTCATCCTCCTCTGCCCAACGTACGCCGTTCGAGAAGATGGAGCCTGCCTCGCAAACGGAGCCCACCGTGCAAGAAGATGCCGCCTTCAATGGAACATTCCTCGATACTGAAGATGATCAAGCTGTTCGCCCGCGACCGTCGCAGTCTTCTGCATCTTCTCGAGGCACTCTTCAGCGCCCATCTGATCAAGATCATCCTGCCCTTCGAGAGTCGGCGCTTCCCACACCCCTGTCCTTCGCCTCGATCTCGGGCGGACCCTCGCCGATTTCCGAGCGCCCCAGCCTTTCTGCTTCTCACTCTCACCAGAGCTCACCCGACGACTCTCCTACGCTGGGCCCCACCACGGGACTCAGCGGTATAGTCCGCCAACACTTGCGATCGGATAGTGATACCTCATCAGTATACGGAGGCCCTGTCTCAAGCTCTTTCAACGCTCCTAAGAGCTTGTATGGGCAGTACGATCCGAACGGCTTGTCTGACCTGAGCATCTCCTCAAACCCATGGGACTCGCAGTCTCCCGACTGGCAATCGTCGTACTTTGACAGTAGTCAATCGAAAATCGACAGCAAGATCAATACGATTGAGGAGCGCCCTAAGCAAGAACAAAAGGAGGAGGCCCTTACCATGGTGCCCAAGGTTACCCCACGATCGGGAACCAAGAACGAAGCGGAGAAGGAGGACGACTTTGCCCGTCATCTGGCAGACGGCGCAAGGCGTGTCCGCGAGAGGTTGACCTCGTATGTCGAGTCGGACAGCCGATCCGTCTCACCACAACCCGCCGAGCGCGAGCCGCTGCCATCGCGGCCTAACCCTCTGCATCTTCTCATCTCCAAGTCCAGCCGAGGCTCACTTGTCGACCGCAGTCGCGAGCGAGAGCAGGCTCCGCCACTCCCCAAGGTCAACAAGATGCTCGGCCTAGGCGCATCCACCATGAGCAGCTCCCCGAGCCCAAGTAAGCGCAGCTTTGATTTTGAGATCAAGGACCCTCTATCGCCCATGGAGGAGGAACCAGACAGATCCTCGCCCTCAAAGCAGGTGCCGGTTACTGACACCGCGACGTCATCGCCCCAGGCGACCAAGGAAGAACAAGAGGTGGAGGAGGAGAAGGAAGAAGGTATGCACGCAGGGCTGCGTGCCTTCAGGCAGGCGCGGAGGGAGCTACAGAAGCTCAAGGAAACCGAGACGCAGCAGCGACATCAGCCATCTGCCGGACCGGCACCTATGCCACCCTCGGCGCCGCCGCCCCGGCCAGCTCAGAGTCGTGAGCGTCCTCAGGGACAGCGTTCTCCATCTCGCGAGCGCAGGCCGCCTCCCGTTACCTACCAACCTCGTCCTAGCCAGGAGTCAACATACGGTGCCGGGACGCCCCAATCTTCGCGGCCGTCGTCAAGAACCGAACGAGACCGGAGTGGGTCAGAGAACAGCAACGGCAGCCGATCGCAAAGTCGCCCGGCAAGGCTCAGAAACACATCCGCCCCCCATGAGGGCCTCGCGCCTAACGGCAATGGTGGCTCGCCCCGCGCCATGCTTCGGTCGCCGGGTCTGCCGGGCACCGATATCCGACACTCCCCCATCATGCCGCCACGTGGACACCCGCCTTCTGCACCGCCTTCGGGTCCCCTTCCCGGCCCTCCCCCCGGGCACTTTGATCGCTCCGTCTCGGGTAACCTTCGCGTCCAACCGCAGCACCGAGGCGGCTACGACTCCGGCCAGCCCTCGCCGATCTCGCCCATGGCGCCCATGTCATCGCCTCTGATGAACTCGAGTGCGCAAATGCCCCACGCCCAATTGCCACGACGACCTTCGGCGCCTCCTACGCCGAACCTGGAAGGCAGCGCCGCCGCCTTCCACAAACTGGACGAATCGGCCAAGAGAGCGGTACGGAAGCGGGACATCTCCGAACCGACTTTTGTCTCCAGCACATCCCGTGTGCCTACGGTCAATCTCCCGGGCGAAACCAGGTCTCGCAGTGGCTCTCGCAGCGGCACGAGGTCACGTTCGGGCAGTCTAATCGCGACGGCGTCCACACCTAATCTCCATGCGCTTGCGAATGGGGCTGTGCATGCTCCACCTCTGCCCCCGATCAATCCCAAGCGGCGCAACATGCTTGGTTTCCGAGGAGGACGTAAGGCGGAGGAGGAGCTGGCTGGCGACAATCCCCACCTGCCGCTTGCTGCCCATCACGGTATTCCTCATCAAAACGACGGCAACAGTGCCTTCTCCATCAGCGACGAAGACGAGAGCGGCGGCCGTGACCGCCGCAGGCTTCGCAAAGCAACCAGCGAGGCCAACGGTATGAACATGAGGGCCCGCCAGGCCCAGTTCAACGCGCCTCCCATGCCGAACCGTCCTCCCATGCCTGGTGGCATGATCTAATGACACAGCCCCTTATTTTCTTGTATTTCATTGCAATCTTCTTTCGGCGCGACACGCGCGTCGGTGGTTCGTGGGTAGCGGTCATGACTCTATGAGCCCTATTTCTCTTCATTAGCCTGATCATGTCAGGCTGTACAACATGTCGGCATCTTTTCCGTCTGTGGGGTCGATTTGAACCTCAATTCTTCTTTTTCTTACTTATTTGGAGTCGATGGACCCCCCTTTATTTGATTGTCACGCACAATAGCAAAAGCATGTTTTGGCGGGTGACCTGGAGTCTAACTCGCCTGCGGGGTTTTCATGTGGGAACCTTGGTGTTTGTACGGATTTGCTGTTCGGTTATACCAGGGGTTATTTATCTTTCACGGCGATTCTGGGGGCTCCTGGTCGAATGAACCTGGTTGGAGAGGACGATATACCACAACTAGAACGTAGTGAAAGCAACTGACAGGTTGAACAAACATACTCTCTGCACGTTGGTGAGATTCTGGCTCTCGGGCCGTGGGGCCGAATGGAAGGTGTAAGACGGGCCTTCGATTCTCCAACCATGGATGGTGTTCCCCGCCCTCCGGGCCACGGTCTGACCATGCAACGTTGCCGTTGCTAGGTAGGTATATAAACCATCTATCAGCCCTACAGTTGCACAGCAGAAGGTCCAAGTATTCTTTTAGCCTCATCTTAAATTCGTGGCTCACTCCCACCTCTCTTGAACATCGAAGGCACTCTGATCGACGCCGCAGTCAACGAAGATAGCCTGCGCAAGACCTTGATCCAGCCTGTCATCGACATGGCTTTCATCCGCCCATACCAGCCTGGGGACTTTGACGCCGCAGCTCACATTGTACTACTTCACCCTCGCTTTGCGAATGATCCCTTGCTGAACCTCACAGTGTCGCGCCACCCTCCCCCCATCGCTGAGCCCATTCCCCCACGCCTACCGCCTAGCGCCCTACATCTGGACCCATCCTTATACCCTTCTCTCTCCCAAGACGTGCTTCGTCCTCGACGACGGCAACGGCCTCGCGGTCGGGTACTGCATCGGCTGTACCGACGTCAATGCCTTTGGTGCGGAGTACGGACGGTACGTGACGGAGGTCCTCGAGCCATCGGCGGAGGTCGAGAGGCCGCGCTCGACGGCCGTGAAGGAACCGTGGGCGATAGACGGGGCTGTGAACGAGCAGGCGCTTCTGCAGCTTGCGCATGACTTTGAAATGGCTGTTTTGGAGGGCAAGGAGGTGCTCTGGGTGACGCACAGGGCGACGATGCATATTGATCTGCTTGAGGGGTGGCAGGGGATGGGTTGGGGGAGGAAGCTGATCGAGGCGTTTGCGGAGAGCGTCAGGCGGGAGAAGGGGTTCGGGGAGGGGATCCATATCGGGATTGCGGGTGATAATGGCAAGGTTGTTGCTTTTTACGAGAAGGTTGGATTTCGACTGAAACCCGGGGGTGAGGCGCAGGGGAGCATCTGGATGGTGAAGGATTTGAAGTGAGCAGGCTTTGAGTTGGCGAAATGAGAACATGGAAGTATAATTGGCGCGTCGGACGCGATTCTTCATTAGAACATGTATCTGCCCTGCTCTTCTTCTACGGCCTTTCTATTGAGACACAGGTCCCAGGCCCTCCCCCTGCGGGACGACCATGCCGTGGTTCCCCTTGTAAGGCGACACCTCAGCGGGCTTCCACCCTTGGCTCTCGAGCAGACGTTCGTCCTCGAGCTTGAAGACCTCGACCTTCAGAGGCCGACAGCACTTGATCATCTCCTTCTCGCTGTCGGCGCCGAAACCCCACAGCGACAGGTCACCGCCGGGACACGTGCTCATGGCCATCAGCACGTCAACCTCGGCCAGGAACTCGATCGAGTCTCCCCTTTCCGCGGGGCAGGGGTTCATAAAGTACCGCCCCTGCTCGTCGAGACCCGTCACCTGGAACAGGTTGATGACGTCGTGGACGTCGCGTTCCTGCAGGCCGTGGGGCGCGACGGCGCGCACGAGGTTCGAGTGGCAGTGGAAGTCGTACGAGTCGGCGCCGCCGGTGAGGACCGAGTTGATGTAGGGGTCGCAGCGGGTGCCGAGGAGGTCGTGGACGCGGCCGCCGTGGGCGTCTTTGCCGTGCCAGGCGAGGGAGTCGGAGATGATGGTCAGCAGGGGGCGCATGTAGGGGAGGGTGGACCAGAGACGGTCGTGGGTTGTTAGGTGGGTGGAGTGGAGTTGGCGGGTGCGGGAGGCCCAGAAGCGTTCCCGAGGGTTGGCGGCGCTCCAGATGTTGAGGTCCGCTGGGGGTTATTAGATCGAGGTCATGAAGCGTGAGGGGATGATGTGACGAGGCATGGGGGGGGGGGGGGGGGGGTGGGTGGGGGGGGGGGGGGGGCAATGTGAGGAAGCATGATGAGGTGATGTGAGGAAGCATGATGAGTTGATATAAGGAAGCATAAGGAGGTATGTAATGACAAACTTGCCGACTTGAGGTCCTTCAGGCGTGCTGATGCGGACGATGGAACCGGCCTTGGCTGTCCAGGCCCGACCAGAGCGGATTGGAAGGGTGAACTCTTCTGTCAGTACTCGGGAGGCGGATTGAATGGTGTTGTAAACATCTTTATCAACGGCCAGAGGAGACCCAGCCTTCGGGAGGTAGGCGGGCACCGGCGGTGGAGCGGGCTTCAGAGTGGCGAGACGCTCGGCTGCGGAGCGGTTGTCTTTAGACATGATGATTGCACAGATTTGCAGCGGTTTGAAATGAAAGTACTAAATTTACAAGAGATGGAGTTTTGCACAAGTCATGTTGCAAGTCAGACATGTTGAGACAGCTTCTCACTCCACGCCTTGCGGCCCTAAGGACCCCGCATCGGAATGAAGTCGGAGGGCGTAGCCGGTGTCTCCACCGCAGCACCTCAGGGGGTAGCCCGCATGCCCCGATCCGAGAGTCATGGAAAAGCATGTATCACAATGTGCCTGATGATTTCTCTAGAGTTTGCTGTTTTGTGCTCACTTGAATTTATTTCGCCATTCCCAGTCTATTTCCATGTACCCCCAACCTTCTATATAATTCTCAGATGCTCCCCAGAACTCCAAAAAGCCCCCCGAAGAATGACCCACCGACTTACCCTACTTGTGTCTTTGCACTCCTTGCTTTCCATCCACCAAGTGATCAACGAGCCAGCAGCATCGACATCAGCACAGTGTTGACCACCAGGGCCACAAAGATTCCCAAGCCAATGTAGCCACGTATAAGCCGCTGCAGGGTGCTAAACCTTCGCACTCGCCTGCTTTCCACGTCATAACCACTAAAACGGGCTGACCAAGGCTCTTCATTTCCCTGCTCGTGCTGTTCATCTAGATCCCATGAGCGAAGTTCAATGTAAGGCTGATCGCGGTTCATAGAATGCCTACTGCCCCTTTGGTCTTCCGAGTTGTTTCGACCGATACCCTGTCCTCGGCGGAGGACACCTCCCCGGATACCCGTGGTGAGTCTTCGGAAAAGCCTTCTAGTTCGAGATGGTCGGTTGCCTTGTGACCCAGAATCACCACCCAGGAGAGCTGGCCCAGTGTAAGCACGACGAGTCCCAGGTCGAGTCGAGGCCGTCGTCAGAGGCACATCCTCAAAAGGGCCATCAGTAATCGTCTCAAGCTGAGCCGGATGCACGCCTTCGTTAGTCACGTCATCAATCTGACGAGGCTCCATCGGAAGCCTTCCAGCGACATCATGCATTTCACCAAGCGACATGACTGGCCCGTCCATGCTGCTGGTTCGCATCGATTCCTCTTCGAAATCGCTAAAGTCGAGTCTCAGGGGTAACATCTGGGCCACCGGAGCAAAAGGACTCGAGCCCACCTGGCTGTCTGTCTGCCCGTTGAAGTGGCTGTGTGTTGAATCGTCAACGGACACCTCATACAGTAGGCTTGCTGGTGGGTTCCGTCCATCCGAGTCTGTCGATGCCGCCCCGTTGTTTGCCTCCTCCGTGGCCTCTGCGAGATCGCCGTGTATACGACGCCAGATCATGCTCACCGTAGTGCTCGGATCCGAATCTTCACTTGCGTGGCACGTCTCGTGTCTGGATTCAGCCTGCGCTTGGGCAGAAGTCCGGCCCCCTAGTGAGATCTCGTCATCGACAATGAATGAATTAACGGAAAGCTGCATCCTTACCTGCCTGGGAATCGTCAAAGCCAGTTCGGCGGTCGGAGAAACAAGAGGCTCAAAACCACGACCCTGACCGGTCGATTGTCGTGACTTACGCAGCCTTTCAACATCTGCCATATCGACAGGGGCCACAGGTCGCCCAGGAGGACTGAGGGCCAAGCTCAAAGGCTCGCAAGATGATCCGGAATCGCTGACAAACCCAGAGTGCCAGCTACCTTCCAGTGCATCGTCGGGACCGACTGACAGTGGGCGGTGTTCACCGTCGGGCGTGTCGTTGAAGAATTCGGCTTCGAGAGGGGGGATTGTAGCACCTGCCTCGGCGGACTCACACCCGAAGCAGCCCTCGTTGTGGAAGCCCGGATACATGTCTTCCCCGCCGTGTCGCAGGGCGTGATGAAGATAGTCATTCATGCCTCGATCACCAGACATTTGCATCATCGTGATCTCTCGTTCCCGCCGCTTCTCCTTCGTCTGCCAAGGCATCTCGGGGGCTTCATGTGGCTGATCACACTGGAAGTCACCTGGTGTGAGGGTTTCGACCGCCGTGTGCCGCACAAACAGGGGAGGGGGGGCTTTGCGGTTTGCTCGGCGCCTGTTCCCGGATAGCCCTGCGGAAGGAATGTCCAATCGTAGGGTGGACGGCTCACATTGAGTCTTTGCTTTCTTCAATGAGTGGAGGTCAGGTGATGGGGGACGTTGACAGAGCTGGCTGAACCCTTGAAACAGTTCTTGCTCACCTGAAGTAAGAGGCATAGTTGCTGCCTTCTGTAAGTCGGGTTTGTCGGCCATGATTCGGTAGCAGGGGTCTGTCAAAGGAAGTAATTTCGAAGGATATCGTCGACGACTTCGAAACTGCTCAGCGCTGACTTCCCAAGGTTGATCAGACTTCTCACCAGGAGACGTCGTATTTCTATCTTGACAAGGAACTGAGTTGACAGTGAATGGGCGGCACTCTATTTCTTTGCAATCCATGCACAAGTTATAGACGGGCGTGAAGAGTGAATCCATAACCACATATTGCATGCGCAGACGATCTCAAGTATATAGTTTCTAGATGCGTCCGAACCGCTTGACACAAGTTTGTTGCGTTCTGAATGATACTCATGATTCTACCACGCCTTAGACGCAGGAACCTTCTTGTTCCTGATGAGAATCCAGCACAGAGTAGAGCGCAACGCATTGACAACGAACCACGGCCAGAAGGAGCAAACGGAGGCATTGCGACATGACGAAGTCAATGCTCGAGACATGACCATCAAACCAATGACTATATTGGCCTGACATCGGCATTCAACAAAGTCAGCAACTAAGGAATCACACAATGGCGTAGTGACAGAACAACGAAGCTGTGTACATGGTGGTGCAAAAAGGGCCTGCACACTGTAAATGCTTATTGTCGGGCTCAAGGCAAGCCCTCTAATACCGATTTATCCATAAGAGCCGCGATTGTAAAGTTGAATTCCGGAATATTCCATTTCGAGATCAAAACTACCATCGCAATGATGTAAGATACGGGGGCGAAGGATCAGCTTTTCATATACAGCAGACGTAGGCCAAAGGGTAAAATTGCATTAAATCTTGTACTGTCCTTCCGAGTTGGAGGTACATACTGATTCATGAACAGGCGTGAAGACGATACATGACCACGCAGCAACAGGCCGTGGACGACAAGGCGTCAGGAGAGGCATGAGCGTGCTTTACGGACTCACTTTCGTTCCTTGATCAGGGCCTGGTACTCCGATTCACAGTCACAAGGCATATCCATATCTTCTCACGAAGAGAGAGCAAATTTATATGATTTTTACGCCTAAATGATCATTATCAAGACAAGGATTGGTTAAGTAGCATCCAGGAAAGAACACTGTCAGTTTATTTTTTTTTACCGCTTCCAGCAGTGCTGAGATATGGGCCCAAGTGATAGGATACCCAGAAGGCATCACTTATGAACCTCAAAAACACACCAAACAAGTTCAAGTCTACAGTAGCCCGAGAAAGACCAGAGGAGAAAAGGAAACCACATCTTGAACAACTCATAAATCTGAAGATGACGACGCTGGTAACCCATTAAGGACTGAAAGGTCCAGGACCAAAGCTCTTCTCCGTTGACTTACCCTTGAGGAGATCCGTCACGCGCCTGATGAACTCAGGGCGCTTCCTGTGGATCTTCTTCTTCCGCTGTTGATCCGCAACAGCCTGCAGACGACGCATCTCCTGATCCAGTTTGTTCAAAAAAGGCTTGTTGTCTGGCGAGATCATCCTATACCAAGCCTCAAAGAAGGACTCGTAGTTCTGGCATCTAGCCTTCTCGGGTTGATACTCACCCAAGCCAGCCTGATCTCTACGCTTGAAGAAATCGTCCAGGCCTTGGTACATTCTCTGCAGCACCTTGGCCTCGGATGCCGGGTCCTTCGCGCCACTAGTCTGGAGAGTGACCCCGTGGCAGTAATTAGCATAGTCATGGATGTCGTGGCCTGCAAAGAAGTCCATGAGGGTGTACTGGTCGGTGATAGAACTAGGGACCAGAAACTGGCACTCGCAGATGGGTTCGTGTGCATCGCACTCGCGCATCGAGTCACGAATACCCTCCAGGCGGTCAAGAATCTCCGACTGTTCACGATATAACCGTTGAGTGAGTGCCGGACCCCTGAGGGCACCGGACGCCACCTCCTGACGGAGATTTGCGAGGCCTTGGACGGCCTGGCAGGCGAGCAAGGTGCGCAGGCCAGCGCGGACTTCCATCTCAGCCAGATAAGCGGTGGTGCGAGCTACGGTTCTCATCAACGCATCATTGACCAAGTCCAGCGTTTCGGACCGTTCGTCGTCGAAGTGGCTGGCCATCGAAGTCTTGGTCACAGCTGTGAAGAGCATGGAGTCTCGCTTGTCCATACAGTGGGATGGTTGTTGATGGGTGGTTGGGCGATTGGGGATCTTACCAGAGAGGCCAGAATAGATGGAAGGCGGCAGTGACCCCTGAGCAGAGACAGGCGTAGCCTTCGCCGATCCGGGTAGAGATGTCAACGAGGTGTCGATGATACCGACGTGTCGAGATTTCATGCGACTGGCGAATGAGCCGCCAGACTGCCGCGTAGACTGGCTTGAGGTGCGGCTCGGTCCTGCTGTGCTACCAGTCTCCGTCTGCCACTCACCGTGGTTTTCGGAGTCCAGCTCCTCTCTGAAGTTTGAACGGCGCGAGTTGTTGGCCATGTCGGCTTTTGTCTGCGTACAGAAGCCTTGACTGGCTAAAGGCTGGTGAATGCTAATAACGAGGTGCGTATTCGAGCTCAGAAGCGATATTGCTTCCTGGTGCAGATTGTGGTGTTAGAGATTGATGGACTGTCGCGGCGAGGGCGACCATTTAAGCAATGGCAACTTGATGGAGGACCATGTTCTGGCTTAAGACACAGCGACTGCTCGGTGGGTATCAAAGGCATGTTATCTCCAAGGGACGTTGATTCAATTCAGCAGACCAAGCCCTTTCTTCTCTGTGGCATCTTTCTTCTGGCAAGCAGTCTGCCAGTGTTGATCTCAACCAAGGTTCATCCTCAGGTAGACTATGTACGGAATGAAAATTGAAGTCTTTGCCTGGGGTAGCGGAAAGCAGCGCTGCTCTCAAATATGGTGGATTGATTTACAAAGTCGTGATGGAAGTCGCCCTTGGTGTTGGCAGAAGTTGAGCAGTGTCTTTGTCAACGCCGGGACTCGTAAGATTGAAAGAGCAATGTCATGCATGTTCGGCGACTCGACTTCGACAAAGAATTGTCCCATGTGGACCATTGTGTGGCAGCTAACCACCAGCGCTAAATATTGACTGTTTCTCCTGAAAAGCGCAGGCCGAAGACAAAGATCTGATGTTCAAGAGACACATCAGAACTACGCCTTTGTCGTCGAATAGACATTGAGTCCTGCGACAGAAGTGACACTACTGAGAACACTGGTTCAGACTTCGATTGTCAATCGAAGTACCCGGAGCTGCAGAACGGATACATGGCGTCAATGAAGTGTGGCGGCACAATGACATGAGACTTGAACATGGCATTGTGTCACTGTGATGGTGGATCGTATAGGGACAACTGGAGGCTCATGCGGATGCCAAAAACATGGTGTCATCGGTGAGGTGAGACCTCAACCCATGCGCAAAGGAGAACCCTTTCTCGCGATAGATGAGCCGGCCACGCATGCCATCGCGAAACTACCGTAGTCCAGATCACTCCGCTGCCGCAGGGGCGGGGGTCTCCTCGGCCGCGGGTGCCGCTACGGCACTCTCCGGTTTCCGTCCGTACGATACATGGCTTGGGTCACTCACCGTCAGTAAGGGCTTTTTCGAGTGTTCTCAAGTATACTCACATGGGCCAATAGGCGTGTATCCTCGGGTTGCGCATCTCTTTGCGCACGTCG
Organism: Verticillium nubilum; assembly: GCA_002851675.1. Classification (NCBI taxonomy): domain Eukaryota; kingdom Fungi; phylum Ascomycota; class Sordariomycetes; order Glomerellales; family Plectosphaerellaceae; genus Verticillium; species Verticillium nubilum. Next base: position 84,633 of record NMXI01000054.1, on the reverse strand, counting down.
ATACAGAAAGCCAGCGTCTCTTCCATGGTCCAGTTCAAACCACGTGTGAACAAGGCCATCGATAGACCCTCCAGGCCGCCGTCGAGGGCGGCCAGCGACCACATGCCCATCTCCTTGTAGCGCTTGTCCTTCGGCCAGGTGTTGGTGGGCCACTTGAAGTCGCGGTCGACGCAGTCAACAAAGCCGACCTTGCGCATGATGGTGCTGTAGTTGTAGACCTGATCAACGGGGCGCCCAAGGTTGGCGCCGGCTTGGACGAGAAGGTTGCACCAGCGAACCAGTGCCGAGTCTTTGGGCAGGGTGTTGTCGTCGGTACCGACGGGGAATGTCCCGTCCTGGATCTCGAAGTAGCCGCCGGGCTCGAGTTGACTGCGGGGAGCAACGTCAGTGGACATTCTGTCAAATGCATTGGGTGTCAGGCCTACTCGTAAGCTTTTTGGAAGATGGACTCCCAGTTGGGGAAACTGCCGGCCAGCGAGCGGCAGAAGATAAAATCAAACTTGTGAGCCCATGTCCATTCTTTCTCGAGGTCATCAAGCTCGAAGCGAACGTTGGGAGGCACGAAGCTGGGTTGAATAGGACTCAGGTCCACGCCGATGACTTCGGCCTCGGGAAACGCGTCTGCGTAGTCAACGGCCCAGACGCCGGTGCCGGTGCCCATGTCGAGCACGCGCTTTGCGCCATCGTTCTTGGGACACAGGGCGAGGCGATAGTCGTAAGTAAGGAAGTTGAGGTTGTGGACGATGTCGAGGCGTTCGCTCTCTTGCTGGAAGAGGTCAGTGGTGCGCAATCATTGGACGTGACTGATGACACAAAGAAAAGAAGGCGAAGAAGGCGAGGCTCGGTGAAGATCGAGGCCCACAGCGCGTGGAGGAGGGGCCTCCTGTTGTTCCCGCTGATCCCGCGTGTTCATGGATCATGGGTCAGGAATGATTCCACTCTGGCTGGACACGAACACGACTCACCTCATCATTTGGCAGCACGTACTCTATCAAATCGTCCGGTTAGCCAATGATCTCTCGCCTTCAGGTTCCAATACCTACTTCCTGCACTTAGAGAGTGGTACGTCCGTCCATTCTCCGTTTGGAATTCGAGAATGCTCGATCGCAGAGAAGCAGTCGACTCAGGGGGCTGTCGTTAGGCCGAGTTAGCGGAGTCAACAAAAGTCGACAGGTCGCATGCGGATCTGAGACACAATCTGGACCCAGCATGCCCTGGATTGTCCTTTACGCACCACTTCATATGTCGAGTCGGCGTCACCGCCATCGTTGTTCCCAGGTTGCACGTCGGGAACCTGTCGTCTTCGTCAGTACCTGATCCTCAAGACTGATCTGATGGAGACTGGGCGCATTACAATTTCCACCTGATGCCCTGCGGTTGCTGGCGCTGATGGTTCCACGGGCTGAGGCGTTGCTGGCTGGGCCGATGCTGGCTCTGCCGCTGGTTGTGTGTCGGCCATCTCTCCGATCGATCTAGACGGTATCACGGTCGTTCGAGTAAACAACAAAGGCGCAGAGGAAGCTGAGCAACTCGACTGAAGGAACCCCGCAGGAGAGAGAGAGTGGCATCACAGGTTGGTTAAAAGAAATGCTGACCACGCGCTCTTGCGTATCCTTTGCAACGAGGGTCGGGGGTGTTCTGTTCCCCTCGGCCAAGCCCAATGGAGGGCTAAGCGGATGTTCTACTCGAATCTGAACGAGCTGCAGAAGGCCCCAAGAGTTCAAAAGGCGACGCTAGGTCTTGCACCTGCATCCGGTGGTGGAGTCCGCAGGTCGCCCAGAAGTGATCACATCCATGCCGCGACCATGACTGGTTACAGTTTTTGCCGTTCGTCAATCTGCATGTACGCTCGGCGCAGAGCACCCAGACGCACCAACACAGACCAGTGCTTAGCTCCATCGCCGCCGTCGAAAGGGGCCTGCGCGTCGGTGGTCGTTAGCTCCGATGAGGAACCAATTCATCTTACGATACCGCGATGCCCACTCGGATCATCCCCTCCTTCGTCACTCGTATCGCCTGATTCGTCCGCCTGATTCGGCAGGCAACGCTACATATGCAGTTGGATCCCCCGCCTTGTGTTGGCATTGACTTCTTGTCTTCTCACGCGATATGCTGTCGCGCTACGGTCTTCCTGCGCTCCATTGATATGCAGGTCGTTGCAATGTGTCTCTTGGCTAACGTGGGTACGTTTGAGCGCAGAGCCAGGATTCAACGTCAGTATTGGATCATACGGATGTTGGGCAACATCATTATTGCCTCTCATGCTGCCAGGCCTTCTCGGTGTGGAAGGGGGTCAGTAAATATAGTCGTCGCAGCTTAGGCGACCCTCAAGAAGGGGTGATTGCGACCCTATTCCCGGTGGACAACCACATCATGCTAGGTGCCCTAAGATGCTATCTTTGCTGCGGTGCGAGTATGAGAGGATGGTGTTGACCAGAAGGGCATGTCGTGGAAACGGGATCCAACTCGTTATGAAAACATAACCATTGTACCTGGTCGCAGGCCCCCGCGCCGCGGTCTTCATCGCCAAGATGTCATGCAGAATGGTGGGGTGAGGGTCAATCCCGCGCACTGGTACGATACTTTCCAGTAATCAGCGCAAAATTCAAAAAAGATATCGAATAAGGTCCAACCAGGAATCGAACCTGGGCTGGCGGAATCAGAATCCGCAGTCATAACCATTACTGAATGGGGGGTTAGTGGGATGCTTCATCGGAAAGGCGTCTCGAGTGCAACGTACGACCATTAGACCAGCTTCTGGAGAGGTGAAATCCGGCCTTCTTCGTGCCAACCATACCGGAAACGTTGAAGCTCCACTTCATCCCGCCGACGACAGCCAGCCAGAGTTTTTTTTATGTTTGCCGAAGCGTATTTCTCCGGATTTCGAGGCAGTAAGAACGTGCAATATATGCATTCGGAGAGGAATATATGCGCAGCTCGGGAGCGACCCTATAAGGGGTAGCAAAGATGCTATCCTGGCGAACTCTGGGATATAGAATCAGGTGTGGCTTTCGAGTGGCTTGACTATTTTTTTTATTGAACGTTATATTCCTTTTTGCCAAATAAAGGGGCCTAGATTCACTATCTCAGTTTCCGCGACTGCACTATGCTTGACGTCCGGTCTGTTCTTGAAGAGCTTCATGGCAGACCTTTCAAATATATTATACCGAGGCATGAATATTACATTATGCGAGAAGCCTGTTTACGCTTGTTTCCCAGATGTTCGTTTCAGAGGTTACATGCATCGCAAATTTCGTTGATGGACTATCTCTTTATAATAAACTCCGTATACGGCTGTTATACCGGCCCCAGATGAATAACTCTGAGGAAGTCGAAAATGTTCGCTCGGTTTAAGACACGTCATATCAGTCTAAAAAGGCATACGATGCTATATATCTCGCGACTCTGGGAAAGATGCCACACGCTTTACTATTGCCATTCAGGCCGGGCTGTTAACTATATCTGTGTAACTAGAAGTCTCCCGGCGAGAATATAAGGTTGTGCTCGAGGTTCTCTAAACTGATAAGTTCTTAGTGGATTATCTTATGTCGGATTGATTCGTCCCTCAATTAACGAGTAGGAACTCCTGTGCCGGCGCGGATCTTAGGATATCAGGTCCTATCGACCTGTTTGCTAGTTGCTCTTCCTTTAGTAGGGAGTGTACCTCAGTGTAATTTGGTGTCAGGTCACCGATAATGGCTGTTAGGGGAGTGGTTTAGTAATAAGTGAAGGACGAGCAATGAGTCTGTTAGTAGGTAGCTATAGAGACGTAGAATAATCGATGCCCTCCTCCTCCTTGTCTAGGCCTCCGGCCGCATCTATATATATATAATTCTGCTAACGCTCGGCCCCTTAGTCTGCCGGTAACCCCTAGGGTCCCGGCCCCCCTGGCCCGTAGTCGCCCGTGCATATAATATAACGGCCCTCCTCTCTTATTACTTCGTCTCGAAGTAATAGCCTTTAGTAGTTTCCTCTCCTTATAGCCTGCTACGTAGTGCCTATAGCCCTAACTAGCTACTATTATTCTATTATTCTATTATTCTATTATTCTACTATTCTATTATTCTATTAGTCTTATTATCTATTATCTTTATTATCTATTCTAGTCTTTCTTCTTTTCTTAGTCTACTAAGTACGCCTTAGTACTCGGCTATCCCTAGGGGTTCTACTATCGGTCTACTATAGATATCTGCTATTCTACTATTCTATTAGTCTTATTATCTATTATCTTTATTATCTATTCTAGTCTTCTTTCTTAGTCTACTAGGTGCGCCTTAGTCCTCGGCTACTCCTAGGGGTTCTGCTATTAGTCTACTACGGGTATCTTTACTCTTTCTATTTCTAATTCTATATTCTTTTTTTATTCTAGGTTATTATTTAGTAATTATATCTTCTAGTAGTCTACTAGGGGGTTCTTATAATTACTATTAGGGCTCTCTATAGTTATTACGTAGGTCGCTACTCCTATTTATCTTAAAATTATAATAAGGAATAGCGTATTATTCTATTTCGTATAGTTATAGCCTTCCCGTATATCTAACGGCCTCTTCTAGTCTACGAGTCTCCTATTCTCTTCTTCTTTAATAATAATAACGATAACGATAGTAAGTAGCTCTTCCCTAGGCTTATCTCGGCCTTAGTCTAGGAGTCCTAGGTCCTAGTAGTTAGTTACCTAGGGTTCTTTTACTAACTTCGTATAGATTTTCGTTTCTTTTAAATTTCTAATTACTTACCTATAAGTCTACTATAGTCTAGTAGTAGTCTAGGTACTTCGGCTACTCCTAGGGGTTCTGCTATTAGTCTACTACGGGTATCTTTACTCTTTCTATTTCTAATTCTATATTCTTTTTTTATTCTAGGTTATTATTTAGTAATTATATCTTCTAGTAGTCTACTAGGGGGTTCTTATAATTACTATTAGGGCTCTCTATAGTTATTACGTAGGTCGCTACTCCTATTTATCTTAAAATTATAATAAGGAATAGCGTATTATTCTATTTCGTATAGTTATAGCCTTCCCGTATATCTAACGGCCTCTTCTAGTCTCCGAGTCTCCTATTCTCTTCTTCTTTAATAATAATAACGATAACGATAGTAAGTAGCTCTTCCCTAGGCTTATCTCGGCCTTAGTCTAGGAGTCCTAGGTCCTAGTAGTTAGTTACCTAGGGTTCTTTTACTAACTTCGTATAGATTTTCGTTTCTTTTAAATTTCTAATTACTTACCTATAAGTCTACTATAGTCTAGTAGTAGTCTAGGTACTAATATTACTAATATTATTATAGTTCGTTAAACTTAATTATATACCCTCTCTCTTATAAGTAGTCTACTAGTAATCCCCTAGTAGCTCGCTGCTAATCTACTATAGAACTATAGCTCCCCTTATCTAGAACCCTACTTATAATACTACTAATACGCCCTATACTACTAAAGGCATACTATACCTCTACTATACGGACTATATAGCTAAGTAATAGGTCCCGGCTAGTGCCCGGGACTACCCCTACTACGAGAACAATAAATATAAATCTCTAGGTAGTCTACTAGTACCCCCCCTATACCCTACTAACTATAGGTAGCCACCTCCGCTAAATACTCGTACTATAATATTTCCTAGAAAGGGAAAGCGTATATCCCCGTAAGTACCTCTAGTACCCCCTTAGTAGTCTATAGCTAACCCGCCGTAGCCCCCTATTAAGGACTAGCCCGTCTTTTAGGCTCTTTAACTAGCCGTAGAGGCCGTAGCCGCTAACGGCTATACTAGTAACTTTAAGCTATATCTTCCTTCGTTATCTCCTAGTAGTCTACTACTAATCCCCTATAGGCTAACCTTAATAAGGCTAGGGCCGACGCTACTAAGGCCCTCTAGTAGGGTAAGAACGATAAGGCCGCTAATACCGAGAAACGGGCCGCCTCGGAGAAGGAGGACGCCGAGTAGTACTAGGCTCGCTGCCTAGCTACTATAGAGCGCCTCGCCTAGGCCGCCGAGCGCCTCGCCTAGGCCGCCGAGCACTCCGCCTAGGCCGCTAAGGCCTCCGCTACTACCCTATAGTAGATTACTAGTAGGGTCGGTAATATTTTTACTATACTCTCCGAAGTCTACAAGAGCTATAACCTCGTTATAAGTCTTTTCTTAGTAGTCTACTAGTAATCCGCTACTACCCTACTATAGAACCGTAATACCCTTACTAATAAGGAGGAGGTAGAGGATAATACTATTAATAGTAATAGCCTTAGGGGTAAGGATAGCTTAGATAGCTAGGATAGCTAGGATAAGTAAATTATACTATATACTCCCGCCGCCGCTACTACTAGCCTATTAGTAGTCTACTATCTATTTTCTTTTTTTCTTATTACTTTACTTTTACTTAGCTTCTAGTAGGGCGGGGGCTAGTCCCCCGTTAATACCCTATAACTATCCGCCGCTACTCTCCTAGTAACCTACTATTATAATCCTTCTATCTACTCTACTCCTCGTAGTAGCTATCGATTATATCGTCCGCGATATTTCTAGCTAGCTCCTACGAATTTTCGCTCTTAGGGTAACTAGCCTACTTAATAAAGTACTATCTATTATATAGCGGCCCTTTATAAGCTACGATCTCCTATACTAAGTATATATCTTCTATCCCTGTAATTAGGTTAACTTCTATCGTCTATAGGTTTAGTATCGGCTCTTATAGCTATAGCTTCTAGTCTTCTAAGTAGGATACGTAGAAGACGTCGTAGATTCTATAGCTAGTAAGTAGCTATAGCCTATATACGAGGCTATAGTCCCCGACTTTCCTAACGATCTTAAATAGTCCTAGGTACTTATCCGATAGCTTCCTACTTAGTCGCTACTATTTAACCGTTTTTACTAATAGTAAGACTATATCGCCTTTTTCGTACTACTTTAGTTTACGGTTCTTATTATAGTATCTAGTTTATTATCTACTATATTCCTATAGTAGATCTCGTATCCTTCTCCTATTCCCCTCCTATTCTATATTACGTTCTTCTACTATAACTACGTTTCCCTAGTATTACTAATATCGTAATAAGTTACTAGGACTAGCTAGGGTATACCCTATTAAGGCTTCTACTAGGGACTATTAGATAGTCGAATAGAACGATATATTATATACGAACTCTACTAATAGGAGTAGCTAGGCCTAGTTCGACTATTCTATATTATAGAACGTTCTAAAGTAATATTCGAGGTTTTAGTTCTATCGTTTCGTCTAACCGTCTATCTATAAGTAAAACGCTATAGATAGGCGTCTCTCTATCCCTATCCGTCTATAAAGTATTATCTAGAACTTACTTATAAAGAGGGATCCTCTATCCGATACTATTCCTCTAGGGAGCCCGTATATCTTAAAGACGTTATCCTATAAGGTTATTACGAGACCCTCTATTATAAGTCTATTACTTATAGGGAGGTACTATATATACTTCGTAAATCGGTCTACTATAATAAGTATAGAGTCTTACTTTACTATTAGTAGGAGGCCCGTTATAAAGTCTATAGAGAGCTCTTAGAACGGCCCGCCTTATAGTAATAGACTAGCGAGGGTACTATAAGGCTTATATTATCGTAGTTTTATAATTTAATAGGTTAGGTAGGTCGGGATATAAGTCCTAACGTCTTTTAATACGTTATTCTAGAAGTAAGTATTTCGTAGTCGTATAATTATCTTTCTATATCCCTAATACCCTACTATTAGGCTATCGTATACTCGTTATAAGATTTCCTTCCTTAGGTTATTATTCTATAATATAAATACCTTCCCTTAGTACTATAGTAGCCTATCCGTATCCTCCTAGTCCTTCTTCCCTCTCTATTTCCCTAATAAATAGAATTTATCTCTTCGTTATTCGTCCTAGATAACCTTTTATAGTAGCTAGTTATCTCCCTACTAGTAGTACTCTATAACTACGCTAATAAGGTTACTAAACCGTCGTAACTACGATAATAGATATCTAGCTCGAGCCTCGTCTTACTCTCCTTTTTACGGCTTATAGTCTAGTCGCTATAATAGGCCGTCTACTAGGTTCCTATTACTAGCTCTAAAGTTAATTCTAAAGTTAAATTCTACTAGGGCTTATAGCTATCTAGCTTATCTTCCTAATATCTTCGGTTTATCTAGGAGGTACTTATAGTTTAAGTAATTAGTTAGTACTTCTATAATATCTCTACTATATACTAAGTACTACTTCTATATTCTAAATAATTCTATAATCGCTATTATTTCTACTTCTAGGGTATTATATCTTAGTTCTACCCCCTAGAGCTTCCTCGAGAAGAAGGCGACTAGTCTCTAGCTATCCCCTTCTAGCTAGGAGATAATAGATCCGATCGCGAAGCTCGAAGCGTCTAGCTCGACTCGGGTTCTAAGTAATAGATCGAAGTAGCGTAGTACTAGTACTTTTATAAAGATAATTTTTAGTTTCTTAAATACTATAGTCTCCTTCGTCGTTAGTAGTAGGGGTACTATAGGGTTATAGTTACCTCTACTAGTAAGGGGTACTACGATCTTTAAGTAGTTTTTTACGAAGCGCCTATAGAACCCCGTAAATCTAAGGAAACCCTATAGTTCCTTAAGTATCTTAGGTATTAGCTAGTCTCGTACTATAGTAATTCTTTCGTCCGCGATCGAGAGTCTTACTAGGGATATTATAAACCCTAGGAACTCTATTATAGTTATATTAAAGGCGTACTTATCTAGGTTTACGTATAACCCCTATTCTCTAAGTCTCTATAGTACGGCTCTAGTACTCTTCTAGTATTCTATTATTATTTTCGAGTATATTAGGATATCGTCTATATAGATTACGTAAATTATATCTATAAGGCCCGCTAGTACCTTATTAATATACGCCTAGAAAGTAGCTAGTATATTTATAAGTCTAAATAGTATAACTAAGTACTCGAAGTATCCGTACTTCGTCCTAAAGGCGGTCTTCTATTCGTCTCTAGCCCTAATCCTAAAGTAGTAGTATACGTCTTTAAGGTCGAGCTTTATAAAGAGCCTAGCTATAGATAGCCTATCGAGTATCTCGTAAATAAGTAGGAGTACTATATAATCCTTTTTTATAACTTTATTTAATACTCTATAGTCTATATATATCCTAAGTTTACTGCCTTTCTTTAGGACGAATAGTACTAGGGCTCTAGCTAGGCTAGTAGAGGGCCTAATCTATCCCTTCTTTAGTAAATCGTCGATATATTCCCGGAGTACTTTAAGTTCCTCTTCTACGAGTACGTAGATAGGCCCGAATAGAACTCTCTTCCCTTTTTCTATATTAATAGCGTAGTCCTACTCGTAGTACTATAGTAGGGTAGCGGCTCTCTCTACGTCGAATACGTCTCCGAATTCTTAGAATTATTATAGGATTTATAAGATTATAGCTTTATTTCTATAGTAGTTATCTTACTATACCCCCCGTAGTAGTATTTAGACGTTTTCTAGGATAAGTATTACGATTATATCCGTCTCCTCTATTACTTTCCTAATTTCCTTCCTTAATACTACGATCTTAATATCTTCTCTTTATAGTAAGTACCTTTAGTACCTCGACTACTAGTCTTTTATAGGGTTTGTCTAGGTTAGCTAAGGATTACTTAGTATAATATTATAGCCGTTCCGGATCTCGTCTACTACTTTATACTTAGAGGACTAGATCCTCGTAATCCTAGGGTTATTAGTAACCCTATAGATAAGCTTCCTTATACTAAAGGTTAGGATCCGCTCGTTACTTAGGGGGGTAGCTAAAGATTCCTTATCTAGTACGAGCTATATTCCTAACCTCCTTAGTAGGTTACTACTTATAATATTTACGTCTACTCCGTTATCTAGTATTACTTCTACTACGACTTATCGGTTATTAAGCCGTATCTTAATCTTTACTTCGAATCTTCTTTATAATAGTCGCGACTACTTATCCTATTCCTAGTTATTATCTACTAGTAGCCTATTACTAATTAGCTCCTAGTTCGTCCTTAAGTTTTTTTAGTAGCCCTTAAACGTATATCCCTATTCGCTATATAAAATATAGGCCGCTTCTAGGTAGTCACTTATATAGTAGCTAAACCTATTATAGGCGTAGTATCGGACGTTTTCTAGGCTTCCTAACCTCTTAGTAGTTTACTATTAATCCGCTATTAAGGACCTTAGCTATATCTTTAGGGACTATAGCTATATCTTAGGTACTTTCTATTCTATGCTTTATCCCCTACTTCTTTACTAGTAAGCATTTATATACGCGTCGGGGGTACGTTCCTAGCGCGTTACTAGGTACTCGGACTATCTCCTTATCTATTCCTAATTATTCGCGTACTAGGGTTATTTCAGGGTCTATTTCGTTTATAGTAGGGTCTTAGCTCGTTTCGTAGTACTATTTAGTTCCGTTCTTATACAGGGAATACTTTAAGCTATAATTTACTAAACGAGGTCTAGGTCTAATTTAGCGAGGAGTAGGGTAACCCTATAGATCTATAGTAGGGGCTCTAGTAGCTCTGCCTCTAGGCTATTATACGCGTCTGCGAAGTCCTAATACTTCTGCCTAGGGTTTTAGAAACGTTAGTTACGGCCGTATAGTTTAATAATAGTTTAGAGTACTCGGGTATTATCGTCGTCCGCGTTTTCCCGTAACTAGGTCTTTATTACCTTCTAGGTAATATCGTAAATTAAGTCGTAGCTTATCTATACGTTTACTATCTATCTCTATTATAGGTTATTTATAAAGTAGCTACTTATATATATTACTTTATCGATATCTCTCTAAAAGCTCTTATTATTAATTTAGAACTTTATATCTAGACTAAATAAGAACGAGTTAAGCTCTACTTAGCTAGCTCCCTTATAATAGATAGGTAGTAGCTAGATCTTAGTAAAGGATATACCCTTATAGTTTTCTTCGTTATAGGCTATCCTTAGGGTAGGGGCTATTCTTCTACTACTAGTCGGCTATTAGGCCGAGGGGTCCTCCCCCCTTCTTAGTAAAGTTAGTTCCTTAATCTTCCTCTTACGTGCGAATTTCCGTCTTTCCTCTTCTAGTTACCTATCTAGTTCCTCGTCGGTTATTATTAGGGTATCTACTATAGCCTCCTAGTTAGTTACTTAGCTATATTCTATTAGCGGCGTATTACCCCTAGTATCGACGTCCTCTTAGTACCCTATTATAGTCTAGCTTCTAGTATTTCGCGTCTCTCTAGTTACTATTATATCTAATAGTTATTACTTCCTAAAGGATAGATCGATTATTATATTAGGGCAGTAGTTTAGTAATAAGTAAAGGACGAGTAATAAGTCTATTAGTAGGTAGCTATAGAGACGTAGAATAATCGATGCCCTCCCTCTCCTTGTCTAGGCCTCCGGCTGCATCTATATATATATAATTCTGCTAACGCTCGGCCCCTTAGTCTGCCGGTGACCCCTAGGGTCCCGGCCCCCCTGGCCCGTGGTCGCCCGTGCTCATGATAATAGCACGGCATCCGGAGACTAAACTGAGCAGCCGGTCATAGGCACTAAGAAATTATACAATCTCCGCAACCAAGATACCAGAGACTTCCCTACACTATAACATTCGAGGATAAATCTTCTCGTTGTTAATAATTTTTTTTAAAATTTTCTTTTGGCTAAAAGGATGTCAGAGACGTTGGTATGATAGCGTGAAGGGGTCTTCCGCGCTACGATTCCGCAGTCAATTTGCAGGTAGGTATAGAGTAGCATACCATTTAAAACCTGCCTCCGCACCTCTGTGGCCATCTCCGCGTTCCAAATATTCCTGTTCAACAGCTGCCGCACAAACAGAACGTCATGGCCGTCCTGTTTCTTGACTATCGCAGTGAGGGCCCTGACAATGGAAGTAAAAGAAAATGGCACGCCAAGACGCAGTTCGGTTGAGAGTGTGGCTCTAGACGTCGGAGAACATCATTCGAAGCTTCTCTCATTTTTATGACTAGCGTTATGGGAATTCTTTACCTCAAGGACGTCAGCTGTGTCTCGAGATCGTATAAGCCAACTGACATGAGCATCTTTGCAGCCGGAGCCATTGATTTTGTCGATAGATCAGCATACCGTGATAGTCAGCAGGGCCGCGACAAGCCACCAGCAGAGGCTTGGGCAGAGCATCGTTCACACAAATCATCGCACCGCCAGAAGCTCTCGAGCGTATTGCAGAAGGCTGAAACTTCAACACCCTATGAGAAACGACGCAGCTCTTGCAAACAATTCCAAGTACATCGCCATCTATGCCGCGCCTGATTCCTGTGCTGTCGTCTTCACATGGTACGAAGCCGCGATTTCTTTAGCGTCGGTTGACTCTACATACACATAACAGCAGCACAGCCACTGTGGGAAATGTGGCCGATGCGTGCGACACACCATGTTGCGTCTCAAATATGGAGGCGGTGCCCTTGCTATCCCGCGAGCGGACCACTCTCCTGCGACTTGAAGCCAAAATGGCATCTTATGTCTTGAAGTCAAAGGGACCGACAAATCGCGAGATCAGAAGTCCATAGCAGGATACATCAGAGAAGGACAGCGAATCTGGACAGAAGACAAGGGGAGGTGTTAAGAGGGTGGGTTGGCAATGAGTAAAGGATAAGTAATGAGTCTGTTAGTAGGTAGCTATAGAGACGTAGAACAATGGATACCCTCCTTCTCCTTATCTGGGCCTCTGGCCGCATATATATATATGATTCTGCCAACGCTCGGCCCCTGATCTGCCGGTGACCCCCAGGGTCCCGGCCCCCCTGGCCCGTAGTCATCCGTAGTTATAATAGGAGGCAATATCTTACTTAGCATAGTATGTTTTGCTCAAGCCAAATCTGATGTTCAGAATGACGCACATCACAAATTATATTACTGTAAGTAGTATCTCGAGATATAGACTGCATACGCGTCAGCTGATATTGATGCTAAGTGGCTTTTGAGAAAGGTGCGGCAAGCCCACGATCAGGGACAATCAGTCTGAGTCGTCGGGATCACAGGGTTTTTGGGCAGTTAACATGGATTGGTTCCAAGCACCGATTCATCCGGACCGGCCCGGTTGAGTTTCAAGACACTGCTTGATTTGGCTGTCAGCTGCTGTCTCCATGGAATGGGCAAGCAATAACGCAGCGAGGCTTTTGTAGCCTCTGTTATGTCTAATCGCTCGTGGCGGGAAACATCTGAGGGTGTAGACATGTTGTCCATATTAGAAAAGCCCAATGTTCGATCTGATCTGGCTTTGAAGACCGGTGGCAGCATGCCAATCTCGTACAGCGTGCGCGGGCGCCCCCTTGAGGATATGAACAATGTCTTTCGAAAACGCCTATGAAATTACAGGTGAAATCCAACCAGGAAGATGCCATACGCGGAAACCGTTTTATTCGCTAGTAGCAGCAGATGGACGGATGACTTGTTGTTGACATACATCGAGTACTTATGTATGAGTGAATCTGGCTGGGTGATGTTGAGACCCTTAATTCACGACGTGATCGCGAGTCGGCATGCCTGGTAGATGCAAAGGCAGATGACATGCTGGGGCTTCGGTATTGGTTTTTCTTTTCGAGATGTCAACGCGATTCTGTCTCACCCCTGACCCAAAGGGATCCATGTCCACAAAAAGTCCTTTGGATTGTCATGGAGAGACAACATACCCTGAGCCACTATGCCTTCACATGACTGTCCCATAACATTCCATTCTCTGGCTCCGGAGCCCTCATGCAGGCGATTTTGCGATGTGAATGCCCTTGAAGGCTTTCCAGGGGAGATTGTACGTCTCTGGGTCCTGGACAAGCGAACAAGTCATCTCCAACACACTCAAGTCCAGCTGTGTGGCCTACCTACCAGGCTCATTCCCAACACCCCTTGCCTCCCAGAGAAACATGCGCACGTTGGCAGGTCTCGAATCTGCCGTGATAGACATGGCTGAGGCTAGATCAGGAGATTTATGGGCCTACTGTTCGACGCAAACTCGCAAGCGACCTGGACGATAGATGGGATCAGGTCAACAGCTGACAGTCGCCCGTCGTGAATCCTGCTTCCCTCCCGTGTCCTCCATTTTCGGTCCTGCGCCGTCCTTTGCCTGCTCTGCCGTGGGACTCGGAGAAGCTCAAAATCGAGCTGAGTCGGTCCGTTGCGATCCCGAAGACATCGCGCGAATGATAAACCCTGCTGCTGGCCGTGCCTTCCTTTATCCGCCCCCCTTGGGCCTCCCTCACGATGATAATCCAGTCTCTTTTTGAGCAAGAATCGACACGAGCATGGCAAGCGCCGGAGTCGTGTCAATCCGAAGGTCCTCCTCTTGGACCCAGGTGGAAGGACATTCCCCACACGACTCCATTCTTGGCCCAATGTCTTACTTTGTTACTTCTCCGGTACGCCACGGACACTCGAACTTGGACGTCAATGACGCTTCCCCAGATTGCGATCGTGATCGCTGGCCCTCCGGCACATTCCCAATCCGTGCCTAGGGAGAGCTTCTGGCCAATGGAAGTCGATGCGAATCAAATCCCGCTGATGTACCGTCCGGTGCCGCCTCCACGGATGAGTCGTATCCGGCGCTAGTACCTGGACCCCTGGCCCGAACTGATGAACAACAGCAAACTGAGCTTCAACCACAGGCTAATGCAAGCTGGAAATGGGCATGAGGCCCTCTGAGTCCGAAAAGAGACTTGGCTGTCTCCGAAATCTCCCTGTGTCTTGGGTCCGATAACAACATCGCATGCCCTGGCTACGAGTCTCAGTCGCGCTGAGCCAAACTCATAAGCAGCATATTTCTCACACCAGGCTTTTACTTTTCCTAACCAAAACCTCCTTCCTTCACAAGATTTCCCTCCCAGCAAGCCTCTCAAAATGCACAGCAAGACTCTGGCCCTCGCAATGGCTGCCGCCGGCAGCGTCGCTGCTCAGAGACCCTCCGATACTCCCATCTGCGACTACTACACCACGGCTCTGCTGAAGGAGAACACGGGCGAGAACCAGTACACCTTGCTGACGCTCCTTGTCAACACGGTTGTCATTGGAAACTGTGAGACTTCTCTTTGCTCCATCACATTGTATCAAGGCGCTAATCAACCTAGACACTGAGCCGAACACTGGTGTCGCCGTCCCCGGTATCCTGGCTGAGGGAGAGTTCATGGGTGAATCTGTGAACCTGTTGCCGTATTTCAACGGTGATCTCGCCTCCACCAACCGTGGTGGCGATAAGGGCGAGTCTGTGAACTTCCTCGATGGAGGTGGTGCTGCTCCCCTGATGGAGAACAAGCCTGCCAACTCGGATAAGTCTAGGCAACAGTGAGTGAAAACTTTCATCTTTCGGAAACTCTCCTGCTAACATTCTATCCCCCAGCTTCCTCCTTACCCACCTGTACCAGTTCTTCGGCTCTCTCCTCGGGTGCTCCGAGTACTCGATGCCCGGTTTCCCTGCGTACGGAGGCGACGCCTCCATGTACGAGGTGCACAAGTTCATGGACCTTGACCCCTCGGAGATGGGATACTTCATCCAGCAGGTTGCCCTTGCCGCCGAGTCTTTCGGTGTCGCCAAGGACGACATCACTGCTGTTGGCAAGGCTCTGACCGACCTTTTCAACTTCAAGTGCCTGCCCGCCGCTGAAGTCATTCCCGGCCAGGGCAAGCAGCTACAGTCTATTTGCATTGCTGAGGAGTGCCCTGCTGCCAAGGACGCCCAGTGCGACTTGTACAAGGGCGCCGTGGCCCCTGAGCCAGACCACGGCGGCAGCAACGCCACCATGACCTCTTCTATTCCCACCACCGCCTCAACAAGCTCGCCTACCACCGTGCCCACTGATATCCCTGGCGGTGCTACTACCCACAGCATTAGCCTCATCGCCCTGGCTGGCGCCTTTGCCGCATTCATGATCTAAGGTCAGGATTGGAGACGATATCTGCTTGGGAGGCATTGAGTCATAGATACTGTGTATCAGCTCGTATTTCTTGTACATATCTTGTTGGCCCCTTCTAATACCAAATCTGCGGCTTCCCAAAATGAAATTTTATGCCAATTACATGTACCAGCTGTCGAGATTAAGACGTGTTTAGTGGTGAGCCGGGAATGATGAAGTCTTTCACGGCTTCAAGTTGGATTCATCTGCCTCAGAAAGGCGGCCACCTTCATGCAGTTCACGCGGGTTTTCCCTTCGGACATTATTCTTGTGGACATGCGACATAGGTGTAGCAGTCGAATTTTCGGAGTTTGCATCTCTGAATGACACACCATAGAGCATCAAGGAATGGTAGTTAGGAGAAAAATTGTTCACATTTCCAAATATCGACAGACTTTCCACTATGTATCAATGCTTTTCACAGTGTTGATCTGGCCTTTCATGCCTCAACGCCCTCCGGGTCATGTGCCTCGACTTCGATCTCAACCTTCATGTCTGGGCTTGCAAGCCCGGCAACGACAATTCCGGTCAGGATGGGAGAGTGATCAGGCATCCATTTCTTTGTCATGTTGACGTACGCCGCAGTAGAATCGGCGTCGAACTCGAGAACGTAAAGTCGCACCTTGAATACCTGAGACCAGCCTTTACCGCCAGCGTCGCGTAGGTTGATGTCAATGTTCTTAAAGGCGTTCTCGAGCTGAGCACCGAAGTCTTCAGGTACATCACCCGTCACAGGATCCCAGCCGCCTGAAATGTTAATTCTGATTCAGATTGCTAACAAGGTGGTGCGGTACACTCACACTGGCCAGAGCATTCAATGCGATCATTTATGCGCACGGCTTGGCTGTAATTCAACTGCTCGCGGAGGCGGATGCCATGGTCGGCGTAGGCAAAGTACTTCAGATGTGACATCGTGTTGGTGATTATCGACAGGGTTGGAGGTGTAGGGATTTGTGGGCGAAAGTGTAACACTATAATAGTGTCCAAGGTTGGCAGTATGCCGCTGAAAGTGAGTGCAGATGTTGGCGTGAGGCGAGCGGAGTCTCGGAATGACGCTGGCGAATACCAAATCAAAAACAATCGGGAGCAGCAGCAGCAGCAGTGTTCAATTTGTAGATCTGCCAAGGCCTCGTTCTCACACATGCTCGTTTCGTTGTGCATCTCGGTTCCGTAGGTGACGCCGGGCTTTGTGGGTCTCGGTACGGGATGTTGGTACCGGTCGGGCTGAATGGGGTCCGGCGCCATACCTAATGAGGAATATGCAGGTCTTGAGGACGGGGGCCACGATAGATAAACTTGGCGTGTATTTGCCGTATTTGATTGATGCAAATTGACTGCTTACAAACCGTGAACAAGAGGCTTCCGAAGACTTCAGTGGCGGGGTTTCAAAGTCAATGCTTGGTGATCATGTCCATGACCCAGCGGCTGAGCAATCCGGCCGAACGATCTCGGCGCCGTAACGGCTAGCTATCTTCTATCTTCTGCATGATGCCAGGCAACTTCACCCATAGTCATAGCACTGAGAAGATGACTTTATGACCATGTAGTGCCCAGCAGCATGGACCTCTGCTAGCAAAATAAGTAGTTGACGTGCCATTTGGTGAACAGAAACATTTTCAAAAGACTGATACTTCCACGCGTGAAGCCAAGCCTGCGGGATGATGGTCGCGTACCCGTGGTGTGGAGTAGTCTTTCTCGCTTCTTGAGCGTTCTAGTTCACAAAAGGTACACTTTCAGCCTCGCTGCGATGTATCCAGCTGCCAAGGGGCTGGGTCTGGTTACAAGTGAAGGAGGAGCAATAAGTCTGTTGGTAGGTAGCTGTAGAGACGTAAAATAATCAATGACCCCTGACACCAGCACTCCAGGAAAGCTTAGACAGTACAAAACCCAAAGTCTCCGAATACGTGGCAGATTCGACGCCGTGATTTTCTTTTGGATACTAGAGTCTGCTTGCGTTCTATCTATGGTCAACTTGATTCCAAAGAACAAATATTGCGTACCTGTCTTGAGTGCAGTACGGCCTGATCTTGTGGTCCACAATTTGCTTCACCTTCGTTGGCTTTGCAAAGCGGTCAAACACACATAACTGGCAACTCGATTACTTGTCTTGCAAACAATTGGCCAATCAGTAGTGAAACTATCCTCCTAAAAACAAGTCAAGAACCGTGGGGTCACACATAGAGAGAGACCTTATTGCATCACACTTGACACTCACATGTACTAAAGGCCAAGCGTTTGTGGGTTACCATTGGCGACATCATCGAATGACAGTAAGATCGGGCGTGCTCTTGATTCGATGAATTCCAGCTGAGAGGGCAGAGTTTCCCTCTTCGTTTTAACCGTTCGACTTCCCTCAATGCTTGCTTTGACAATTTCGGACCTATGGATATTGAAACTGGATGCTGCTATCATTCCAGACGAACGACGTGATTGCAATGGGCTTGGCTTCCCAACCATTTGACTGAAGCTAGTGACTGGTTCTTTCCAGTCTCCTAACATCAAGCGCAACGCGAGCGACAAGATAAACCCTCAGCAGACTGCATCTGCATCACCCACGTTTCCAACAGGGTGATGCGATGAATTGGATGTTTGATCGGCAGGAATTCAGTGCTAGAATTGCCAGCTCATCAAAACTGTGTGAAATACTTACCTACATCACCCCATGGACTACTACTACTGCCTGGTGTTTGGGACGGATTGCGTGTCATTGATGGCGGAGGGCTCCGATTCAGACTCGTAAGATTTTGTATCGGCGGGCGAAGCGATTCATAACCGCTGTCTCACTTGCTGACGGTACAGTATCTCGCAGCGCATGGTTTTTGCTGAAATATGAGGCCCACCCATACGAGATGCCCTATACGAGGTCCCTTCTTGTCTAACCCATTCCGTGCCTAGCTTGTCCCTGGCTGCGTGTCTTTCATGCTTCTCTGGCATCTTCGCCCCCTAAAATATATCGCGATGCTCCCAGTTGAAACTCCATGTGTTGCATCAGGGTCTCCGGCTGCCCTCGACTTGGTGTGAAATTGACGGTTGCGGCCGGGGTTCTCGGGGTCTCAGCCAAACACCACCACAACAACATGCCGAAAACGAGTTCATACCAGTGATCGCATTGATGGGAGCTGTCCCACTACCCTGGACCCATCAAGCTTTTGTCAATTGGACAGGTTCCCTAGCTAGCGGCGGTTAGCAAAAAGCTTAGCAAAGGGTCTGGACCATTTCGCTCGATGCGGAAAGGTTACATGCCCGATTAAAGATGCGAAAGGGAGAGGCGGGATTTGACCGCGCCGCGCGAGTCCCTGAATTCTTGAGGAACGCCTCTCGCTCGTATTCCACTGTTTTTTCTCTCCTTTTTGTTTTTTCTCTCCTTTTTGTTTTTTCTGCAACAATTGTTTGGAGGACTCAGCACCATGGCCGTTGTTTCGACAGGCGCAATGCTTCAGCAAATCCGCCGTTGCGGTCGGCAACAACCGCTCACGATCCCTCTCGCCATTATCGTCCTTGTCGCAAGCTTCTACGTCCTGACACAAGCCTCAGCGCCTTGGTTGACGTCACGACGACATACGTGGTAGGTTGAATGCGCTCTCGATCTCTGTCGCGCCGTTTCTCACCACAAACCCTTTCCCGATCAGGATCGCCAAGGAATCCAGTGCTCCTGTGTCAAAGTCAGAAGACTTCACCAAAGTCATTGCGGACCTTTGGAAGCCCTTCATTCTCGATATCAATGCCACCAATTTCACGGCGGAAGCGCAGCCTTACGGCGGCAAGGGGAGGTACTACGAGATGCCATCGAAGACGCGGCAACACTTCTCCAAGTCCCTGGGCAAGGACCTCCTCATCCTCGATAGCGACTCGAGAGACCTGCCGCAGGCGCAGACAACACAACGAACGGGCGACTGGCGGTCCATCTTTGATGACGACCAAATGACGCCGCGGGTGGCTGGCATGCTGAACCACCAGATCTATGGTGAGTCGAGATTCCGCGCTGCGTCAGAGGCTTGCAGTTGCTTTCGGCCCCCCGATTGGGGATCCCAGCTGTAGCCTCGAGAGTCCAGAATACTGACACGACACGGTAATCAAGCCCAGATTCATGGATACGACTACAAGTTCGTCAAGGCCGCCGAGTACCGAGACCGCCACCAGACATGGGTCAAGGTTCCTACGATCAAAGAACTTCTGAAGGAGTACAAGGTCGTGGTCTTCCTCGACTCCGACGCCGTCTTCATCCAGCCCGACGTCCCTCTCGAATGGATGATGAACTACTGGAACATCCACCCGAAGACCGTCGCCGCCATGGCTGAAGATCCCAACTCGCCCACCAACCGCGACTCCAAGGGCTGGGTCCTCTGGAACACGGGCTTCATCGTCGCCCAGCAGAACGAGCGCTCACAAGAGTTCTTCCGACAGTGGGAAGAGTGCCCTTCCGGGCGACAATTTCCCGACTGCAAGCGCTGGGCGTACGACTGGGCACACGAGCAGGCGGCCCTTGGCAACCAGGTCCGATACGCATGGAATAAGACAGATGAGCTGCGGGCCATCCCGTGCATGGACGCCAACGGAGCGCATCACTGCGGAGACAGGAGCTGCCTCGGCGTCTTCGTTTCGCACCACTGGGGCAAGAAGGATGAGCCGATCCAGGACCTGTGGCGAATGGTCACGAGAGTCGTGGCGCGATACACGAAGGAAGGGCGTCCGGACATGGTGTTCAAGTCGTTCATGAGCCCCATCCAACCGCGGCGCAACCGGGCGTGGTACGCTACTTTTGCTGCGGATCGATGAGTAGTGAGATGCCTCTCTTGTGCGGGCATGTCCATGTCTTTTTCAGCGTTCTTCATCAAAGGTAGTCGGCGAGCTCCTGTCGGTTTCAACACCCTGCATCAGGTGTCGGTTATGATCGAAACTTTAGATTTGTTTTTGGAATGGTGTCCTAGAGGAAGAGTGGCATTTTGTAAGAGGCGTTAGAATCATAGAGGGAGGCTTCCGGCAGTTCATTTCGCTGTCGTTCGTAGGCATGTATAGGGAAGAAGAACATCCTAAATTTGCTCCAACTTCGTGAGTGACGCACTGCGTCGCCTTTTGTGTGCCTTCTGGCCTTCTGCCACGCCCTGAAGGTACCCTGACCGTATCGCCTCTTGTTTGATGACGTCGTAGTGTGTGTCCTGGCACAGGTCGACTCGGTCGTGATGCTCTGTAGGGTTCACCACGGATTAGTTACCTTGCCTTCGTTCATGGTCCTTCTACAAGTCATGCCCCGATATCGAGCCCCCCAGACTCTTCGGAGACCATGCTGTAATCGGATCACACATCCAGATGCTCTGGGAAGATTCTCTCAGTAGAGGGGACTGACCATCGACTGCGAAGCCGACGTGTTCATGCTTCAAGCCCGCTTGGTCATTTTGCCGTGGTGTGATTTTGTCAGTAACCAAAAGAATTGCATCTGCCTCGTTCTCCATGAGTTCTGCGGCCATCTTTGACTAGTTTTCAGACCGCGACTCCGGTAACGGAGCATTTGGACATTGTATACGCGTCTCCAGGCGCACCTGTGAGCTAAACAACACCAACGGAGGATTTGGTAGTCAGTAACAAGTACCCACGATGAGCTCGGCAAGGCCGACATGAGCCCGCAGATGACGAGTCAACATGCTGGATGGTACAGACTGCTGAACGTTGTGCCGCTGAGCTTTTAAGCCGCGTTGTGGAACCACAATCGACGGGCTGCATGAACGCTGCTATCTTCCGAAAATATCGAAAGGAGTTGACGGGCCGACTCTACGATCAGGGACCTGGGTACCGGCAGACTCGGGCTCTCGGGTACGGAACTTTTTAGCGTCGACGTTGTGGTGGGGTGTCTCTCTTGTGCCGAAATGTCGGGTAAAGGGACTTCGGCTGCTGTACACAGCGTCCGGGTTGGGATTGAGTTTCTGCCTGTTGTTGTCTGAGTTTAATCTGTGGCATCGAAACCAACCGGGTTCGAGCCGGCTGTTGGTGATTGGGAGCAGCGTCGACAAGGCGTATCAGCTGGTATAGAATACTTTCTCCACGAGATCGTTGCGATGAACGTACGGGGAATGGTCCACAATGCATAAGATCAGATCATTGGGCTTGCGATCGAAGCCAAACAACGCGTACTGCTCGTGAAGCGCCACATCTCTGGCGCCCTTGAGTCAGTTAGACCATGATGAAGTCCAGTTGCCCCGCTCGCTTGCCACCGGCGAACGCGAGTGGCTTGGTATTGCAGGTCAGGTGCCTTTCTGGTCGAGAGGATCTGAAGGCGGCTGAGACCAGCACTCGGTGGATGATGCTGTCATCGACAGAACAGAGCTGGGTAGCACAGCAGAGATTCAGGGTTACTGTTTCGATTCAAGCGTGTTTCTGTCCTTCGATGATGACATCACGGAACTTTTCAAGCAAGCCACCGATGTTGCTTGGAGACGGATACATTTGAGCCCGCTGCCATCCATGAGTCGTCTGACGGGTCAGAAACGACGTACGATGTGTCCCTCGACAGGAATTCAATAACAACATGCGCAATGAGGGCTTACTGGGTATGGATCCCCCGGACCCGCCGTGGAGCTGTAAGGTTTCTAGCGCATGGCTCTCGCTCGTGCTCATCCATGTCATAATGTCGAGAGAATGCGGTCGCAGGCGGAGGATGGGAAGATCTCCGGGGTAAGGATGAGGGGAACAGAAACGCCACGCACCAGTGGCCAACATGGAGCTTCAGGATGGTGGGAGTGCTGCTGCATTTTGGTCCGGATCTGGCCAGGAAAAGGTGTGAAGCTTAGGAGATTACGCCCCAGATCCGGACCCGTCAAGGTTCGACTGGAGTCTGGGTCTCTCCAAGTCTGATCTCGTCTTGTCACCGAAGGGAACTGGACTCATCTTAATGCCCAAGACGCTAGGAGACTTAGGATAGGGCAAAGACGACGGCAGGGACCGAGCCGGCGTGTGTGAGACGAGAGAGGAGCAGATGCACAGGAAATGCTCGGCGGCTTGAACAGCTTTCGATCAGCTTGAGAGACGGCCCCAGCCCTGGCAAACAGCTTCATCCATGCCACTGGCGTCACCCGCCGGCACTGCGAAGCAACCACTGCTGCAAGGCGTCGGCAGCGTCAAAACACCAAGGTGTCTGTCTCCCTCCAATCTCCAGCTCCTCGGCCCCCGCAAGATCGTCACTACTACCCCACAAAGAACCTCCGCGCGGCGTGCGCCAAGCTCAAACGGTACAAACGACACACACCATGGCGATATTACCTTGGTTTGTAGGATAAGCTTTCAAGCCGCCCGCTTATGCAGCCAGGCCATGTCAAAATCGCCGTTGATTAGTTCCATCCCCGCACACTCCGACACCCACAGCAACAAAGCTAGTCGGCAGAACGGCATTCTCATATCATCGTCTGAGCGAGCTATTCAGCGGACTCCAACGGTTCGCTGCGGCGGTCAGCTCACCCCATCGATGGTCCTCTGCTTCCGGCTGTCTGGAACCTCGCGGTCTCCGGTCACAGAGTTCGGGCCCAATGATTGCCTAAGATAGGTGTAACACGACTCCACGACAACGACAGGCACCTGCCAGAGGACCAAAAGGCCCGAATATGACTGAATGCCACGATATGATCGCGTGCGGTCGAAACCCTCCGCGGCAACGATCACGCGGTTATCTGGAACTAGGTCGGTCTGCCAACCCCCAGCAAATGCCTCCACATGTTCAGTCTCTCCACGAGGCTTGCGCCGTTATTCCAAGGCCGGACTGGTCTGCTACCCCCCGGCATGCACTTCTCACCCCCATTCCCTCCCCCGGTTTTAGCGGTTGTTACTAGTTGAAAGGTGTGAAACCGGTTGGAGAGCTGGCCCAAGATCGTCCGTCAGCTGCTGGCCACGAAAGGATCAGATGGGGTCATAGAGCTACGACCTTGAATCCTCCGCAAGGGTCCAGGCTGCTGCTACCCAGGCGAAGCTCTGGTGGGTATAAAGACTTCGCGGCCTCGCATAGCTTGGGTAGGGTCGTGTCTGCAAGGCAAATCTGAACATCGATCTTCACACAGCCCGAAAGTACTCCAACAATCCAGATCTCACAGCGTCGGTTGACATTGTCTCACCATGGTGTCTGCAATTCGCCGATTGTCGGTGATACACGACAAACCCGAGGGCAAGGCCTGGCCGGCCATCGTCATCGGGTTATTCGTCGCTTTCGGCGGTATTCTCTTTGGGTCCGTACTCGTTCCTCCTTGTTTGCCAAACCAGGCTATCCAATGCATGCGCTGACACTTGACTCAGATACGACACAGGCACCATCGCCGGTATCATGGCGATGCCTTACTGGAAGACCACCTTTTCGACCGGCTACCGCAACACCCAAGGCGAACTCGATGTCTCGTCATCGCAGGCCTCAGCCGTTGTGTCCATCCTCTCGGCCGGTACCTTCTTCGGTGCCCTTTCCTCACCCCTCTTTGCAGACTACATCGGACGTCGACTCGCGCTGGTCGCCTCGTCCGTAATCTTCATCCTGGGTGTCATCCTTCAGACAATAGCAACCAACCTGCCCCCCTTCCTGGCCGGAAGATTCTTCGCAGGCTTCGGAGTCGGTGTGCTGTCTGCTGTTGTACCTCTCTACCAATCCGAGACGGCCCCGAAATGGATCAGAGGTGCCATTGTCGGCGCCTATCAGCTCGCCATCACCATCGGATTGCTGCTAGCTGCCATCGTGGACTACTCCACCAAGGACCGAAATGACACGGGCTCGTACCGCATCCCCATTGCCATCCAGTTCGCCTGGGCTCTTATCCTCATTGGCGGCATGCTCGTCTTGCCCGAGACCCCACGCTACCTCATCAAGAAGGGCCAGTTGGACAAGGCGGCCCATGCTCTGAGCAGACTGCGAAGACTCCCTTCCGATTCGCCCTCGATTCAGACCGAGCTGCACGAGATTGTCGCCAACCACGAATTTGAGATGAGCCTAGGAAAAAGCAGCTACATAGACTGCTTCCGCGGTCACATGATCAAGCGGCAATTAACGGGAATGGGGCTTCAAGCGCTGCAACAGCTGACCGGCATCAATTTCATCTTCTACTACGGCACTCAGTAAGTTTATTTTCAAGGGTGAAAACCGTGGAGTCATGTCTGACTGGGGATTCACAGATACTTCAAGAACTCCGGAATCAACAATGCCTTCACCATTCAGATGATCACCTCTAGCATCAACGTCGTGTCCACTCTCCCCGGCCTATGGGCTGTTGACAAGTTTGGCCGTCGACCTCTGCTCTTGTGGGGTGCTGTCGGCATGTGTATAAGCCAGCTGCTCGTGGCGATCTTGGGCACGACTACCACGAGCCAGGACTCGGCCGGAAACATCATCGTCCACAATGTCGATGCTCAGAAGGCTGGCATCGCTTTCGTCTGCATCTACATCTTCTTCTTTGCCTCGACCTGGGGCCCCCTTGCGTGGGTTGTCACGGGCGAGATCTTCCCTCTGAAGTTCCGTGCCAGAAGTTTGAGTATGACCACTGCCACAAACGTAAGTCACGCAATGCAACATATCCGATGTAATACTTTGCTGACTCTTACTAGTGGCTTCTCAACTGGGCCATCGCTTACGCGACACCGTACCTGGTCAACTACGGCCCGGGTAACGCCAATCTTCAGTCCAAGATCTTTTTCATCTGGTTCGGATGTTGCTTCCTGTGCATTGCCTTCGTCTACTTCTTCATCTACGAGACTAAAGGATTGTCCCTCGAGGAGGTCGATGAGCTCTACACGGAGGTTTCTTCGGCTCGCAAGAGCGCTAGCTGGAGGCCTAAGACCACCTTCATCCAGCGCCAGAGTATCGCTCAGCAGGGCGGTGTTCAAAACGGTGATGAGAAGGGCGACTCGGCACACCATGATGACAAGCGTTCCGTCGAGCGGGACAGCGTTTGATTGAGTCGAGGGGCTCGTCGACAGGATTCTTAATTATCGGACGCTCTGGGAGTGACCGATTTCTCATGACGGGTATCACTACTGGAATGAGTGGAATCAATTTGTAGTATTTGAATAATGTAGTATTTGAATAATGTAGTATTTGAATAATGTAGTATTTGAATAATGTATTACGTCACTTCTTTCAGTCAATTCACAGGCCATTCGAACTGCTCTGGATGCTTGGATATTAGGTTGGAAAATATGCTGTGCTTCAAGTTGGCAACATGAGGTGTATAAGTCCGCTGCGAACTCTCATTCCCCCAATTCTCTACCTGCCCTCTCACATGATGGTGAAAGTCTGTGAATCATGGCACTTCAGTCTAGAGGATGAATCAAGAAAAATGGTATTGTGCACGTCAAGACCCCACGCTGCGCCGGTTTCTAAGTGACGGCCGTCATTTCATAACAGGATAGTCTGGCAATGTCCAACCCTTGACATCGTCAGATGCAAAGTATTGCGCCAGCTTATCCACCTGCAAGCACGACAACAACCACCAAGCCGTGTTCGAAACCCAGACCCAGAACCACGTCGTCGGAAACGCGACCCAGGGCACGCCGGGGAAGAGCTGCTGCACCCTGTCGACGAAAGGCCGTAATGTCTCATCATAGCCACGCATAGCACCCTCAATATCGCTGACTCCCTCCTTGTCTGCTCCTCCGCAGTGCTTTGATATCTCGCCAGCAAGAACGTACGCTCCAACAATGGCCGAAGTGGTGCCCAGTCCCGTGACGGGACTGGCGCAGTGCGCCGCGTCACCGAGAAGGACGACCCTTCCCTTGGACCAGGTTTTCGTCTTCACCTGTGCGGCCTCTTGGCAGTAGAAGTTCTCCGTCTCGTTCATCCCCTTTACGAGACGGGGTGCTTGCCATCCTTCGTCTTTGAATAGTTCCGTGTAGAGACGTTTCTGCGCTTCGGGGTCTCTGGATGCAAGTGAATCCTGCAGCCTCTTTCGAAGCGCGTCATTACGGGGATAGACTCCCAGGTAGACCTGAATGGTCTCGGGATTGTCCGCCCGGATGGACATGCTCTTGTTGGGAAGCGTGAACACGGTGCAGAAGTTGGTGTCAGACGGCTCCCGCGGGATGGTGAAATAGGAGAAGAAGCCGTTGAGGTGAGTGTACTTTTCTTCTTCCGGCCGCATGATCATGCGACGCGTGCGCGAGTTCTGTCCGTCGGCGCCGATGACGAGGTCAAAGGTGTCGGAGGTGCCGTCTTCAAACTTGACATCCACAGCGTCGCCCTTCTGGTCGAGGGCCACAACGGTCGTGCCGAAGCGGAACTTGGCTCCGCGGGCCGTGGCGGCGTCGGCCAGGATGCGCACCAGATCACCGCGCATAATTTCGAACTCGGAGGTGAATGTCTGAGCGCCCTCGCCGCTCTTGTTGGCTCGGAACATTGCCTGGCGACGGTTGTTGGCGTCAACAAACTGGATTCCCTCCTCATCCACGACACGGGCGCGAATCTCGTCAACGAGTCCCATGCGACGAAGAATGGTCACGGCTTGGCCGCGCATGTCGATTTGCTGACCCTGGGCGCGAAGGGACTCTGTACGCTCGAGGATCGTCACATCATGTCCCAGCGGGGCCAGCCAAAAGGCAAGGGTGGGGCCGGCGATGCCACCGCCAATAACGAGGATTTTCAGTGCGGGCATGATTGATGTGGTGGTTGGTAGTCGTCGATACTTTGTGTGGGCTCCATGTTGTGTCACGAGAAGCGGCAGATTATCTCCCTTCTATAACAAGTCTTCCTCTTCTTGCCCTGTCAGTTTGTTTCTGGAATTTCTAGAAGGATCAAAACGATGGTGGTCGAGAGATTGCGCACCCCCCAATCATGACGTCAAGACTCGTGTGCCGAAGTGCGAGGGGCCGGCCTGAGAGCGGGAAACCAGCCTTCTTAGGGACACCGATAATGCGTGGAAAACTGCCTGTCGTACGCATTGACACGACGGTATTTACGAGCTGTGCATTCATATCCACTCTGCCACCCAAGGGACGCAGTAATCACGCGTTGCGCATCGCATCGCGTGCGGTCGTGACGGCCGGATCCCTGGTTTGGTCTCTCGTCTACCTACAGTGGAGGCACGGTTGAGCGATTCATATACCTTGATGCACGCGTCAGTGAAAGAACATCGTGCAGTGGAATTCTGATGTCTAGAGATGCATGTAGGATGGAAGGCGGCCCACAACCCAGGTGATATGGCTTCCCCCCCCTAACGACACACGCCGCCCAGTCCCTGTCATGACTGGCCCCCCTTACCATGCAAGCTCGTACGCAGCAGCAACAGCCAGCTTCGCGAACTCGTACACGTGTCCAAAGTCGACCTTTTCAATCGTGTCATTGGCGGTATGAATAAACCCGTTTGAGTTTTCGAAAGCCGACTCGAAGATGAAGGCGGACGGGAAGCCGTTCCGAGTAGCTGAAGCATGATCCGAACACTCGTAGCCGCACGATGTGTCTGTCCATGGAAGGGAACAATACTTTGATCAGTTAGTCGGCTGTGAAATGTCTTCTTCACTCCTATCGCACCAACCTTTTCGATAGTTTCCCGCATCGTTTGAGCCAATTTCGGGTCGACATTGTCAGTTATAACACCCATGATTGGTGTTGTTCCAGGCTTGACGTATCCTGTCATGTCAAAGTTGAGCATGGCCACGACATTGACACCATCTTCGGCGTATTTTTCGAAGATTGCCTTGCTGCCCAAAAGCCCGACTTCTTCGCCTGCGTACCAGTGAAATTCGACCGAGTGTTCGCTGTCCTGAATGGCCAAATCGCTGTCAAGGATGGCACGCAGTGCTTCGAGGATTGTGATGCTTCCAGTGCCGTTGTCATCTATTCGGTGGTTAACTCAAGGCTCATACAGTACCGTAACCGCGAGACATACCGGCGCCAGGAGCGTGTCCTTTCTCCGGTTCGAGCTGGTTGATCGAGTCTTGATGGGCACCGAGCACGACGACGCCGTCGCCCTTGCCCTTGAGCCTGACAATGATGCTCTTCTGGCCCACCCATGTATGTTCGAAAGCCATCACGGTTGCACGCTGGACGCCTTTGGTAGTTGCTTCGTCAATGTAGCTTTGGATCCGTTCGAGAAGCCACTCTGAAGACTTGACGCCGGTCTGCGACTTGTAGAACCGAGTATGGAAGGTCGTCAAGCCCAGAAGATTCTCCGCAAGGGCTGTCGCATTGAGCGTGATGATGTGATCGAGGGCAAACTTGCTAGAAGCCTTGAGAGTGCTGAGACTATGGACTGAAGCTTTGTGGTCGACTCGAGCAGTCTGGGTCAACGAGGGTGTGTGGTCGATGAAGTCATGACCTGCCTACTTTGTGTCAGAAGGTGCGAGAAGGCGAATGTAACTCAACATACAGCTTCGAGGTCTTGTTTCTCGGCTTCTGTAACAGTCCGAATCTTTCCGGGGCCCAGTTCGATGGTAAAGATGGATTCAGATGGCCTGGGAAGAAGTCCATTTGTGACGGTCACGAGGACCGCAATTAGGAAGGCGAGGCGCATAATGAAAGCTGAGAGCCCAACGTAACCGATGAAGCCTAAAATTTGGGACGTATCTCTTGGAGGACAGCAGAATACGATATCCTCGTGCTGTTCTGGTGTATTGAGGGGAAGCGAGAGACGGGGTATGTCGAGCCTTGGGTTGTCGAACATCCGCGTGGTTTGTTGGGAAAGCTGCTACTCACTCATGATGTCCAAGAACCCCACGACAGGTGACAGACTGTCGAGCGATGCTAGGAGCAATTCAATCAGTTGGGTAATCGCGATCGGGCGGGCTACAGCGGGCACTAGGAAGTTGCATCCGTCAGCAGGAACCAAAAAGCCTGATTATACCTCTGTATGACGGGAAGGAGCAACGCATTCGTGCATGATAAGGTGTCACAGGCACCCGTCAATGGTCAAGTCCACAGGACTGTATCATGGAAGGAACGGCGGGTGTGCATGGTCGCACTGACTGCAGTCTGCCAGATGCTACCCGACGATACACGAGTCGGTGGAGCGGTCACGCCAAAAGGTTGCACGGCGCGGTCAGGCCTCAGGATAACGGTGTCTATGAGGGTGTCTTGCATTTGCAGTTTCACTTCATGCCTTTTTGATCTGCTCCTGGAACTTCTCTGCCCACTCTGTGAACTCGTCCCGCTCCTTGTCCCATGGTTTCTTCATCAGATCGGAAATCGCGCGCACGCCCAAAAAGCATTGGTCCATCGAGCTGTCAATCTCTTCCGGGTCCAGCTCGTAAAATGCCCCTGCCAGGTCGTCAAACTGGCTCGGCAGTTTTCGCAGTGACTTCATCACATCGTCCAATCGCTTCGGGATATCCGAGGATGAGTCAGTCGGTAGTGACGGGAGAATTTTCAGTCTCCTCTTGACGATGGCTTGGTAAAGAAGAGTGGTCAGACGCAGTCGCTTCAAGCATGAGTCCAATCGGTCCCGAATCTTGTCAGGATCGTCGCGGGGAATGGCCTGCTGTGCGCCCATGATGTCGTCGACAAGCTCTTGCGCCGAGGGCATCATTGAACCAAGGCCGGAATCGTTATCTTCGGCGTCGCCAGCCGTATCGTCCTCGTCGTCATCATCATCAGGCGTTTCATCCCCCCATTCCTTGAGCTCCTCCATGACGTCCTTCAGCGTCGCGCGGAACTCCTCCACCTTGTTGATGAAGCAACCGCCGACGCCAGCGTTACAGAACCGCGTGACTTCGTCACACGCCGCCCAAAGGGTGCCGGTTGCAACGATGCTTCCCCTGCCGGTCTTGCTCACAGCACCACTCTTTTTGTCTCCGGTGAGAATCCTGCCATCTGTCGGAATCTTCTGGATGAGCTCCCGCAGCTCCTTGAGCACCGTGTACGATTTCCAAGCGAGATCCTTCCTAACGGTGGAGGTGTAGCGATCGGCTGTGCAGGCTTGTGCGGCGGAGGCGATGCCCTGGATGGCGCTGCCAATGAGCTCGCGGAGAACCTTGATGATGGCAGACGGCGTAAAGGGCTCGTTAATGATCAACACGGAGATTTTCGTCGAATGGGCACGGATCAAAGTGGCTGAATCGCGAGCCAGTGCCAATGCATCAATCTGCGAAGTCGCTTGGGGGGAGGCCAGCTCCGGCGTATCCTTGCCACTGTTGATGTGGAGGAGAATGGGCTCCAACTGCTGCAAAAGGAGGACCGCTTGGGCGGAGAGGGCATTGAGCCCCTCGACCGAGGTACTGGCGGCGTCGGGAGGCATGTCGAAGTTTGGTAAGATGTTCTCCGGCGTCACACCTTTCTGGCTGTTGAGTCAATAGACGTGAGCAAAGAAAATGTTGGAGTTTGCCCCGCGATTTGGAGGGGCAGCCGCCAACTGCTCTGACGCCGATAAGAGTTTCAAAAGTTATCTGCACGTGATGACCCCTACCCAGAGCTTCAGACCCCTGTCTCGGGGTCGTCAGTGCGTTTTGGGTGAGCTGGAGCTTTCTCCCTCTTCATTGCAATGCCTGGGCGGTTCCATTCACTTTCTTTGACGTGGAACAAACCATCACATTCACAATGCGGCAAAACCACAGCTTGGTGCTTCTGAGCACGATCCTTTCAGTGGGCACCGCCTCGGCAGCCTCCCTGCCACGGGGAGTTGGCCCCGAGTGTAAGTTCTGGAACCTTGTTTACGGCTTGTTGCATCTGCACCCTGGTGTCGCGGTCTAATATGGTCAGTTGCCAAGTTCTACGAAACGGATTCGTTTTCATGCATCAGCCACCCTGAGATCCGATTGAAGCCTGGCCAGATCAATGACAACACATGCGATTGTCCTGATGGCTCCGACGAACCGGGCACCGCAGCCTGTGCCAGCATCGACACACTCTCCCCACCACAGCCTCTCCCCGGCTCCGTTTCGGGCACGACTGGCGCTGCCCACGCTCTACCTGGATTCTGGTGCGCCAATGAAGGCCACCTGGGAGCCTATATTCCCTTCATGTTCGTCAATGACGGCATTTGCGACTACGACCTGTGCTGTGATGGTAGCGAGGAGTTCGCCGGCGTTGGCGGTGTGAAGTGCGAGAACCGCTGCGCGGAGATCGGCAAGGAATACCGCCGCATCGAAGATGAGCGGAAAAAGGCCGTCGAGAAAGCTGCCAAAAAGCGGAGGACCATGGCGAAGGAGTCTAAGGAGCTCCGTCGACGCGTTGAAGCCAAGATCACGAGCCTTCAGACCGAGATTGCGGGGTTGACTGCGAAGAAGGCCGAGCTGGAGAAGAAGTACGAGGAGACCCAACAGTCTGAGAAGGGCAAGGTCGTTAAAGGCGGCGGTGGCATTGGCGGCAAGCTTGGTGTTTTGGTTGGACTCGCCAAAGAGCGCATCGATGAGCTTCGCGATACGCTGCAGGAGATTGTTGAAGAGCGCAAGGAGCTGCGGTCCAAGGTTGACGAGCTCGAGGGTATTCTCCGCAGGTTCAAAGAGGAGTACAACCCCAACTTCAATGACGAGGGCGTCAAGTCGGCTGTCAAGGGCTGGGAGGACTACGCTGCCAAGGCCGCCGATGCCAAGGTCGCCATCACCCAGGAAGAGGTCGATGATGTTCTTTCCGATGACTCGGAAAATACTGGCATCAACTGGAAGGAGTTTGAGGAGGATGATGTGGCTGACACTGATATCCGTGAGTATTCTGCGTGTCTTTACTCTTCGTGACCCGCAAGCTAAAAGGTACCAGTCTACAACTTTGAGGCCTACCTTCCCGCCTTCGCCCGCGACTTCCTCCACGGCCAGATGAACAGCATCCGTCTGTGGCTTATCGAGAACGGCGTACTCGCCGACAATGCCAAACCCGGAACCGAATCGCTTGTGGTCAAGGCGGCCCGTGAAGCTTCCGAGGCGGCTGGAAAGGACGTCACCAAGAAGGAGAAGGAGCTTGCCGACCAGCAGAGCGATCTCGAGAAGGACTACGGTATTGATGACATCTTCCGGGTGCTCAAGGACAAGTGCGTCTCCACAGAGGCGGGCGAGTACGAGTACGAGCTCTGCTGGATGGGTAAGACCAGCCAAAAGTCGAAGAAGGGTCACGGCAACACCAATATGGGCAACTTCAACCGCATCGACCGCGAGATGGCCGATGATGAGGAGCGTCAGGACGGCAAGGGCCTTGGCAAGGGCATGCGCATGGTGCTGCGGTACGAGGACGGACAGAGCTGCTGGAATGGGCCCAAGCGCAGGACTGATGTCTGGCTAGCCTGCAGCGAGACGGAGGAGTTGTGGCGGGTTGCTGAGGCGGAGAAGTGCGTGTACAAGATGGAGGTCGGCACGCCTGCGGCATGTGACGAGCTTTTGGAGCCTCCGGCGCCCAAGGGCAAGGATGAGCTGTGAGGCTCGGTCTGGATATCCAAGTCAATCGCATGTAGCAGCATCAACCATTGATCTTGAAAGGGGTATCATTTTCTCGTGCCTACGTTGTAACTCGGACAATTACTCTCTCGAAGCATTCCCGCTGCGATTTCACGCCCTGGCTGCCAGTTTCCTCCTCTTGCTCAGCTCGTCCTGCTCAGCCAGCACTCGCGCTGTCAGGTTCGCAGCCATGTGGTTGTTGATGCCACTGGTTCTACTGGGCGCGTCCTTCTTAGCCTTGGCCGTCTCGTCGGTGGCCTGGCGTTTTTCACCTCCTTTGTCGTTCGCGCCTTCGGCCTTGCGCTTCTTCTTGC
This sequence comes from Verticillium nubilum, assembly GCA_002851675.1. Lineage (NCBI taxonomy): Eukaryota > Fungi > Ascomycota > Sordariomycetes > Glomerellales > Plectosphaerellaceae > Verticillium > Verticillium nubilum. The sequence continues at coordinate 51,140 of NMXI01000054.1, read as the reverse complement.
CCGTAGACTTGTCCTTCTTCAGACTGTGTGTAAGACCTGCAGCTCGGAGATCTTCCATGCGCTGCACCATCTTCTTCGTCTCAACCTCCTCCACAGGCAGGATGGGCACAATGTTGTCGACGGTGAAGGCCTCGCTGCACTCGGGACAGGCCTCCTCTTGGATCTGTTTCATCCCAACATCTGCGAAGACGTGCCCGCACGGCACAATATACACTGACTTGGTCGCTGGCCCCAGCTCCTTCAACGAGACTGGGCAAACCCTCACATCCTTCTCTTTGTCGCCTGATCGTGTGAACTTCAGCTTGACAATGTCGCGCAGGGATCGAATGCCTGTTGCTGCAAAGGCGGTGGCATGCGCTTCGTCCGTTGGAGTCGCAGCGGGGTCTGCTGCCGGAAGAAGGAAGTGCAGGGTAGACTCGTAGTTGTAGAGGCGGCCGCGCCAATCGGAGACGACAGCATCGAGCTCGAGGGGGTCGCTAGTCAGTGGATCGTGAGACCAGGCGTGAGCGAGGGACTCGTGGGCGTTGGCCTTGAGCTCACTGACTGTCAGGGCGCGGGCGGCGTTCTTGACGAGTTCGCGGCGCTTGGGTATGGAACCGCCGTCGTTGCCCATGGTGTAATCGACTGAGTTGATTCGACTTTTGGTGTGATTCTTGGTTTGCAATATACGAGATTCGGTGTCGTTTCGATGCAAAGCTGGTTGATGGAGGGAGAAACTTGGGAAAATGTCGGGAAGAGGCGACGGCGGTTTGCGTCCCATGCCACCAGCTGATACGTACGATACCGAATCCACTTTATCATGGAGCTGGGGAAGCTCCGCGCCTGATCCACTCTGCGTACCTAATTGCCATACAGTGTGCAGAATACCGTTACCACACGCCAGTCCACTCTCTGCTTTGCTTGGACCGTGTGGGAAACACAGTATTTCCCAGCTTGACCACCGCTCAAAGCACCTTGAGACCGTGTGAAAAGAAAGTCTGACACACATGTCAGCGATCGGACATTGATGGCACCTGGACAGTGCTTTGGCCTTTGACACTGGGCTTTGCCCCAGCAATGGCAAACTCTCGGTGTCTCGTGCTGTGATGTTCCTAAACAACGTTCAGCCTCGCCCTCGTGAACCATTGGGAGCGATTATATCTTACCTCCTTCCCTGTGCGCATACCCCCTATCGCGTACACCACGACATTCCGCACGATACGGATTGATGATCGTGGTCCCCAAACGAACCCTACGACCCGCGCCCTGCTGCGCGTTCCCCTCAAGCTTGAACCACGCACTCCATCGTGCCCCGCGACGCCATCACGAATCTCGGACGATTATCCCTACAGTAGCAGTTGGCGTTTGATGGTGTGAGAATCCTCAGGATCGAAGCTCTGGCTCGCCAGTAGCAGAAAAGCATGGCGACCCAACAGCAGATCGCCCTCGAGCGACTCGAAACCATCACCAGAGACCTACGGTCGAGGTACGTCCTGAGCCTCGTCTCCTTCTGTCCGACCGATTGGCTGCTGGCTAGACATGGCTAACTCTCTTCAGTCGGGTAAGCGATGATGTACGAAAGCGCGCCGCCCTTCAGCTGCGGGAGCTTGTTCTGGTCTGCCACCGAGGTTCGCGTCGCCTGCCCCCTCCCTCTCGTTTGCTTCGCTGACGGCTGCCATCCAGATCTCCAGCCAGATCATTTCAACAACATCTACACCGCCGTTAATACCCGAATCACCCAGCTCATCGCCCACGGCAGCGACTCGGCCGAGCGCCTGGGCGGCGTCTACGCCCTGGACAGTATTGTGGACATCGATGCAACTGACCAGGCTACGAAATATGCTCGGTTTCTCCAAAACCTCAAGGCCATCCTCCGCGGCAAGGACATGAGCCCTATGCAGGCTGCTGCCGTTACCCTCGGAAAAATGTGCCGACCCGGAGGCTCTGTTATCAGCGAGCTCGTCGAGTCCGAGACACAATTTGCCCTCGAGTGGCTGCAAAACGAGCGTGTTGAAGAGCGCCGGTACAGTGCCGCCTTGGTCCTGCGCGAGCTCGCCAGGCAAGCTCCGACACTCATGTACAACTATGTCGGATTGGTGCTCGATCTCATTTGGAACAGCTTGCGCGACAGCCGACAGCTCATTCGCTCCACGTCCGCCGATACGATTGCCGCCTGTTTCCGCATCATCCGCGAGCGCGACCAAGAGATGAAGCAGGCATGGATGGAGAAGGCCTACAGCGAGCTTCTCCGCGGTCTTCAGAACGGCGCCGTCGAGTACATCCATGCGTCTCTTCTTATGCTGAAGGAGCTGTTGGAACAAGGCGGCATGTTCATGCAGGACCACTATCCTGAGGCCTGCGAGATTGTCCTGCGCTACAAGGAGCACAAGGATGGCACTATCCGTAAGACGGTGGTCCTTCTCATACCGGATCTCGCCAGCTACTCTCCCGCCGAGTTTGATCAGAGCTATCTGCACAAGTTCATGGTCTACCTGATCGGCATGCTGAAGAAGGACAAGGAGAGGACCGACGCTTTCCTAGCAATCGGCAACATTGCTAACTCTGTCAAGAGTGCCATCGCTCCATACCTCGACAATCTCATGATATTCATTCGAGAAGGCCTTAGTCTGCAGGCTCGTAAGCGCGGTTCCGTCGATGCTGTCTTCGAATGCATCAGCCGCCTCGCCGTGGCTGTCGGTCAAACGCTGAGCAAGTACATGGAGGCACTACTCGACCCCATCTTCCAGTGCGACCTGACGCCCAAATTAACCCAGGCCCTCGTCGACATGGCCTTCTACATCCCACCAGCGCAGGACACTATCCGGAACAGGCTGCTCGACATGTTGAGCATGGTCCTCTGCGGCGAACCTTTCAAGCCCCTGGGCGCCCCTCACCCCAACTCCCTGACATCGGCGCCGGTCATCACAAAAGACGCCAAGGACCCCCAGGCCTACGAACATCGCAAGGCCGAGATCAAGCTGGCCCTGAACACACTTGGCAGCTTTGACTTCTCTGGACACGTTCTTAATGAGTTTGTGAGAGATGTCGCCATCAAGTACGTCGAGGACGAGGATTATGAGATTCGCGAAGCCGCTGCCTTGACTTGTTGCCAGCTGTACGTCCGTGACCCCATCGTCAACCAGACAAGTTATCACGCGTTGCAAGTGGTGGGCGATGTGATCGAGAGGCTTCTCACCGTTGGCGTCTCGGACCCAGAGCCACCTATCAGACGAACGGTCCTAGCTGCACTTGACGAACGCTTCGACCGCCATCTCGCCAAAGCAGAGAACATCCGCACTCTCTTCTTTGCCCTGAACGATGAGGTGTTCTCCATTCGCGAAGTCGCCATCTCGATTATTGGTCGATTGGCGCGGCACAACCCGGCCTATGTTATTCCCTCCCTACGAAAGACTCTGATCCAGTTGTTGACGGAACTCGAGTTCTCCGATGTCGCCCGCAACAAGGAGGAGAGCGCAAAACTACTGAGTCTCCTCGTTCAGAACGCACAAGGGCTTGTTAAACCCTATGTCGACCCAATGATGTCGGTCCTCATTCCCAAGGCCAAGGACCCGACACCCGTGGTGGCGGCCACCATTCTGAGGGCCATCGGCGAGCTCGCAACGGTAGGCGGTGAAGACATCCTTCCATACAAGGACAAACTCATGCCCCTCATTATCGATGCGCTTCAAGACCAGAGCTCCAGCCTCAAACGTGAGGCGGCATTGCACGCGCTCGGCCAGATGGCCAGCAATTCCGGCTACGTCATTGAGCCGTATCTTGAATACCCCGAGCTCCTGGAAATTCTGCAGGGTATAGTGCGCACTGAGGACCATCGAGGAACGCTTCGACAGGAGACCATCAAGCTGATGGGTATCCTCGGCGCCCTCGACCCTTATAAGTACCAGCAGGTAGAGCAGCGCCGGCCGGAAGTCCAGCGACGAGCAGAGGTCACCCCCGTCAGCGATGTGGCCCTCATGATGTCTGGCCTCACGCCCTCCAACAAGGAGTATTTCCCTACCGTGGTCATCAACTCTCTGCTGCAAATCCTCAAGGATAACTCCCTCGTGGCGCATCATCCAGCGGTCATTGAAGCCATCATGAACATCTTCCGAACACTTGGTCTTGAGTGCGTCAGTTTCCTCGACAGAATCATTCCGGCCTTCCTCGCCGTCATCAGGGCCGCCTCAAACAAGAGACTCGAGTCCTACTTCAGCCAGCTCGCTACCCTCGTCAGCATCGTGCGCCAGCACATTAGGAACTTCCTGCCGCAGATTGTCGAAGCCTGCCAGGAGTACTGGAACCCCAAGCTCGGTCTTCAGCCCACCATCCTGTCCCTTGTCGAAGCAATCTCGCGTGGGCTTGAGGGCGAATTCAAGATCTATCTTGCCGGTCTCCTCCCCTTGATGCTCGGAGCCCTCGAAGTTGACACGTCGGCGCGACGCATCCCTTCCGAAAGAGTTCTTCACGCATTCCTTGTATTCGGGTCCAGCAGCGAAGAGTACATGCACTTGATCATCCCTGTCATCGTTCGCACATTCGAGAAGCAGGGCCAGCCGACATTTCTCCGCAAGCAGGCCATCGAGACGATTGGCAAGATTTCCCACCAGGTGAACCTGAACGACTATGCGGCCAAGATCATCCACCCGCTCAACCGCGTGCTCAGCAGTGGCGACCCGGCCCTGCGCGTTGCCGCTCTCGACACGCTCTGCGCCCTGATCCAGCAGCTAGGCAAGGACTACACCCATTTCATGGGTAATGTGAATAAGATTCTCGCGGAACACCAAATTCAGCACGCCAACTACGAGCTGCTCACGAGCAAGCTGGCCAAGGGCGAAGTCCTGCCGCAAGACATTGGCTCTGCCGACCGATTTGTGGACAGAGTGGACGACCAGATCTTCTCTGACCTAGGCTCTAAAAAACTCGAGATGAACGCCATACACCTTAAAACGGCTTGGGATACGAAGGGAAAGTCGACCAAGGAAGACTGGCAGGAATGGCTCCGTCGCTTCTCTACGACCCTGTTGGCAGAGTCCCCCAACCACGCGCTTCGTGCATGCGCCGCTCTGGCCAGCTCATATCTACCACTCGCCCGAGAACTTTTCAACTCTGCCTTTGTTTCGTGCTGGTCTGAGCTGTATGAACAGTTTCAGGACGAGCTAATCCAGAACATCGAGAATGCGATAAAGTCGGAGAACGTACCTCCGGATCTGCTTGGACTCCTGCTCAACCTCGCCGAGTTCATGGAGCACGACGACAAGGCACTGCCCATCGACATTCGCGTCCTCGGACACCAGGCAGGCCGGTGCCACGCCTACGCCAAGGCTCTCCACTACAAGGAGCTTGAGTTCCTCCAGGACCAAAGCAGCGGAGCGGTCGAGGCTCTCATCGGGATCAACAACCACTTGCAGCAGTCTGACGCCGCCATCGGCATCCTTCGCAAGGCGCAGCTTTACAAGGAAGGAATTCAGCTCAGAGAGACGTGGTTCGAAAAACTGGAGCGCTGGGAAGAAGCGCTTGATTTCTACAACAAGAGGGAGCAGGACATTCCCGAGGACCAGGCTGTGCCTGTGGACATCATCATGGGTAAGATGCGCTGCCTGCACGCCCTTGGCGAGTGGGAGGCCCTTGCCAATATTGCCGGCAACACTTGGTCCAACTCGTCGCCTGAGGTGCAGCGCCTCATCGCTCCTTTGGCCACAGCTGCCGCCTGGGGTCTCTCTAAGTGGGATTCCATGGACAACTACCTTCAGTCGATGAAGCGCTTCTCAACCGATCGTTCGTTCTTTGGCGCCATTCTCGCCCTGCATCGCAATCAGTTCAGGGAGGCTCTGAACTGCGTGCAGCAGACGCGCGAGGGTCTCGACACAGAACTCAGCGCCCTCGTCAGCGAGTCCTACAACCGCGCCTACACTGTGGTCGTCCGCGTTCAGATGCTGGCTGAGCTCGAGGAGCTGATCTTCTACAAGCAGACAGACGAGAAGAAGCGCGCCACGATGCGCCGCACCTGGGAGAAGCGCCTCAAGGGATGTCAACGTAACGTGGATCTCTGGCAGCGCATGCTTCGCCTTAGGCAGCTCGTCATCACTCCGTCCGAGAACATGCACATGTGGATCAAGTTTGCAAATCTCTGCCGCAAGTCGGGCCGCATGGGCCTGGCCGAGAAGTCGCTGAAGCAGCTTATTGGCACAGAGTCATCCCTCACGGCCATGATCCCCTACTGGAACGACCGACCGCAACAGCCTAACATGGGCCTGCCCAGGAACGTACCCTCGCAGATTATCTACGCCATGCTCAAATTTGAGTGGGAGGTCGGCCAGCAACCAGCAAATAAGACTTCGGGCATATCTGAGAAGACACTCTACTGTCTACGCAAGTTTACCAACGATTCCGCGCACCGACACGAGGTCACCAAGGCGCACCTCACCGCCCAGGGACAGCAGGGCGTCGACATGAGCCACGAATACAACTTTCCCCAGGGTATGGAGGGAGGCCTCATGGCGCCTCAGACGCAGCGCGCTCTTCAGGACCAGACGGTGCTGCTGGCGAAGTGCTACCTCAGACAGGGCGAATGGCTCATCGCACTCAACAAGGAGACGTGGCAGTACGAAAACGTCCAGGACATCCTGACTGCGTACTCACAGGCCGCCAAGTACAACCCGCGGTGGTATAAGGCCTGGCACGCTTGGGCGCTGGCCAACTTTGAGATTGTGCAGGCGCTGACAAGCAAGAGCGAAATGAACCGCGCTGATCAGGCCATGATTGTAGACCATGTCGTCCCGGCGGTGCAGGGCTTCTTTCAGTCAATCGCTCTATCGTCGGGCAGCTCCCTGCAGGACACGCTGCGCTTGCTCACGCTTTGGTTCACTCATGGATCGAGCGCCGACGTCAACGCCGCAGTCACCGAGGGCTTTACCAATGTCAGCGTCGACACGTGGCTGGAGGTCATCCCCCAACTCATCGCCCGCATCAACCAGCAGTCTCGTCGCGTCCAGCAAACGATCCACAGTCTACTGGCGGACGTCGGCAGAGCCCACCCGCAGGCCCTCATCTACCCGCTCACTGTCGCCACAAAATCATGGCACAGCGCCCGTCGCTCCCGGTCCGCAGCGCAGATTATGGATAGCATGCGTCAGCACTCGGCCAACCTCGTCTCCCAGGCAGATGTCGTCAGTAACGAACTTATCAGGGTTGCCGTTCTGTGGCATGAGCAGTGGCACGAGGGTCTGGAGGAGGCATCACGACTATACTTTGGCGATCACAACATTGAGGGCATGTTCTCGACTCTCGAGCCCCTCCACGACCAGCTGGAGCGCGGGCCAGAGACGCTTAGGGAAATCTCTTTCGCGCAGACATTTGGTAGGGACCTCACGGAAGCGCGCGAGTGGTGTCGCCAGTACGAGTCGAGCCGAGATGTCAACGACCTCAACCAGGCCTGGGACCTGTACTACCAAGTCTTCCGTCGCATCTCGCGGCAATTGCCGCAGCTCACGAGCCTGGAATTGCCTTATTGCTCGCCAAAGCTGCTCAGCGCCAAGGATCTCGACCTCGCGGTTCCTGGAACATACAAAAGCGGCAAGCCCATCGTCCGTATCATGGACTTTGAGGGCACCTTTTCGGTCATCAACAGCAAGCAGCGCCCACGTAAGATCACGATTGGCGGCAGCGACGGCGTGCGCTACGCGTTCCTGCTCAAGGGCCACGAGGACATTCGCCAGGACGAACGTGTCATGCAGCTGTTCGGCCTCTGCAACACACTGCTGGCGAACGATTCGGAGTGCTACAAACGCCACCTCAACATTGAGCGTTACCCCGCGATCCCGCTGTCGCAGAGCTCGGGTCTGCTAGGATGGGTACCCAACAGCGACACCCTTCACGTTCTTATTAGGGAATACCGTGAGAGTCGTAAGATTTTGTTGAACATCGAGCATCGGATAATGTTGCAGATGGCTCCCGACTACGATAACCTGACTCTCATGCAGAAGGTGGAAGTCTTCGGCTACGCGCTCGACAACACCACTGGTCAGGATTTGTACCGCGTGCTATGGCTCAAGAGTAAGAGTTCCGAGGCCTGGCTCGAGCGGCGCACCAACTATACGCGCTCCCTTGGCGTCATGTCCATGGTCGGCTACATCCTGGGTCTCGGCGATCGCCACCCTTCGAATCTGATGCTGGACCGCGTCACGGGCAAGATCATCCACATTGATTTCGGCGACTGCTTCGAGGTCGCCATGAAACGCGAGAAATATCCGGAACGCGTGCCATTCCGCCTAACGCGCATGTTGACGTATGCCATGGAGGTTAGCAACATCGAGGGCAGCTTCAGGATTACATGCGAGCACGTGATGCGGGTGTTGCGCGAGAATAAGGAAAGCGTCATGGCCGTGTTGGAGGCTGTAAGTGATACGATCCCCAGGTACTGCGAGTTTCGGCTCACTAATATTTTTCCCAGTTCATTCACGATCCCCTACTGACTTGGCGTCTCACCAATGCGGCAAGCCCGACGGGACCGAACTTCCGTTCCGAACGCGAACAAGCGATCGCAGGTCCTACGGCGACGCAGACCGGGCCCCGCGGTCGCCGGCCTTCGATGCTCGATGCCGACGTGGCGCCAACGGAGCTGCTGGCTGCAGCGGGCGGCGATCCCTCAGCGCTTGTGGGAGGACCACCGACAGCAAGATCCCGGGCGCGCACCAACTCGTCCATCGCGCCGAGCACGAGCCTGGTCAACGGTAATAACGTCATGGACCCCGCGGATGCACAGAATGCACGTGCGATTGAAGTTCTGGACCGGGTTTCGCAGAAGCTGAGGGGTAAGGACTTCAAGCCAAACGAGGAGCTCGACGTGGTCGCACAGGTCAACAAGCTCATCACGGAGGCAACCAAGCTCGAGAACCTATGCCAGCACTACATAGGATGGTGCAGCTTCTGGTAATCAGAAGGAGGGTGGCTTGGAAGAGGATCGGGGCGGCGGCGGCGCGGAACGAGCACTGAGGAACAAGCGAGGGCGATTGCAATGCCATGTCTGGCAAACTCGAAGGATTGGCTCGGCGTTGGGGATTATGTTCGAGGTTGATTATGTTTTGGTAAGGGCGTTGTGTTGGAAGGGCAGGGCGCTGCCTGATTGAGGACGGGTCTTGGGCCAAGTTCTGTTCAGGCCTCGTCTGATTGTTCTCCCATGTGTATAAGTTGCGAAATGCGGAAGGCGCTTTGGTCTTTTGAGTGATCGAAGCGTTCTCCTTTGGAGGGGAGAGCGTCATCGTGGATTTGCAGATATCCTCTGGTCTTACCTTGGATCTATCAGCCACAGCCAGTCTAATGATGGAATTGCTTCCAAAGAATCCCGCAGAGTGGTTGATCGACAGCCCCGAGCGAACCAGCAGACGTGCCGAAAATAAAACGACCAGGTATAACAGCGACAATGATAGGTCGCGGCAGTCAAATCCCCCCCCCCCCCTGCACATACCGGTAGCCTTGCCGAGCCACTGCCACGCTGACATCCTAGCCAGCAGAGTGCGAGCAGACCAATGAGGTTATACCGAAGGATCAAGATACCCCGCTGCTTTGCTGTCACCAGCATGTTTGGGGGACATAATAAACGAAGGCACCCAGCAGCTCTCACTCTTCTGTCTCGCCAGCTCGCACTCGAAGGGGCATTTCATTGGACGAAGATTGCCTTGCGCCAAGCTGGCGATGTTTTGCAACTCCCAACTCGACTCACAGAAGCTGCATGTCGCGATGGAGCATAGTGTATCACCGCATTTGGCACCACCGAGCGTCGGCGCCGACAGTCCGGGATCCACCGGATCAGCGTCTTCCGCCTCGGCGACGAAGAAGAATGGCCGTAAGGGTTCGCGCAAGGTCCGGACCGGTTGTATCACCTGCAAGTAAGTACACCGGCCGGCACCCGGGCAGTCATTTGGACACGTGGATAGCTGATCAAGTCTCAAGAATCCGGCGAGTCAAATGCGACGAGGTCAAGCCGGCATGCGAACGCTGCACTAAAACCGGTCGGAAGTGCGATGGCTATGCTCTCACTCCCAGTACAGGCAGCCCACCATCGCGGACCTCACCGCCAAGTGGAATCATGACTAGGGCCATGAGCCCGTTCGCAGCCTGGGATGTCAACGACCAACGCGCGTTCCACTTCTATCGCAACTGTTCCGCCACGTCCCTCTTCACGCAGGCCACTTCCTCCTTCTGGGCCCGCATCGTACCGGCCTTGTGCTTCGAGGAGCCGGCCGTACGCTACGCCGTGCTCGTCATTAGTAATCTTCACCAGAGCGCGTACGGCGGCGGCGGCGGAGGCGCGAATGGCAATCTCAAGGGGTGCGACGCCGTCTGCACGCCCTTCGCGGCAGGGCAGTACGGCAAGGCGCTGAGGTCGCTGCAGCAGTGGCGCGCGCCGAGCGCCCCCGGTATGAGGGGGACGACGTCCGTCACGGTGCCGCTGCTGGCGTGTCTGCTTTTCATCTGCATCGAGTTCATGCTGGGCGACATGAGCGCCGCCATGGTGCATATCATTCAGGGACGGGCGATCCTGGCCAGGCTGGCGGAGGATCCTCATGAGGCACGGGGTCACGCGGCGGATCTCATCAGGAGGGAGCTCGTGCCTGTGTATACGCGGCTGAGCGTCGCTTCGTTTGTGTTTGGGGCCAAGCCGGTGCCGATTCCGTTTGAGTTGAGGCCGTTGAGGGTTGGTCGGGTTATTTTCCAGAGCCTTGAGGATGCTGAGCTCAGCCTACATGAGATTATCGACGACGGGCTGCGGTATGCCAAGGACGCGAAGTCATGGACGTTCTCGACTGACCCGAGGAATCCGAACTGGGCCTCGGAGCACGAGGCGTGGCTGGCTGTCAGTGCTGAGTTGCGGAGACGGTCGGACGAGTGGCAGGTCGCGTTCGCCGTCTTGTTAGCCGCCCAAGGGGATGGAGCATCGGATGCGGCAAGGATGTGCCGCCTGTACTACATGACCATGACGGTTTACCTGGGTACGGCTCTCACTCGCTCAGAGTGTGTGTTTGATGAGCACATGACGACTTTTGCCTCGATTGTGGCCGTTGCGGGGGAGATCTTGCAGGCTGAGGAGGCAAGGGGAGCGTTGTCTCCTGAGAATGAGGGTGCACGCTTCAGCTTTGAGTCTGGCGTCGTGCCGCCCCTGTACTATACTGCTGTCAAGTGCCGGCATCCAGGGCTGAGGCGAGCCGCGATCAGGCTGCTGCGGAGGAAGGGCATGATGGACTGCAAGGAGAATTTGTGGGATGCGAGGCTCGTGGCGAGGATCGCGACGCGGGTCGTGGAGCTGGAGGAGACGAGGGCCCTCAGAACCTGGGGTGAGGGTGTGGTTGAGCCGAACGAGAGAGATGATGCGGCGACATACATACCGATGAGGAACGAGATCAAGGACTTTTTGAAGAACATCCCGGGCAACCGACAGCCAAGCATCCCGCACGAGGAGGCAGACTGGATCTTCGAGGCTGAAGCAGCCAGCCCGGCGCCAGAAGGGGACTTGCTGGATGCACCGGAGGGGCTGGGCGACCATGACGGGAGGGCGTCGCCGTTCCATGTGCCCGAAGCGGCCCGGGTCATGAACGCCGACATCAGCCCTAGGGTGGGTGGGGGTTCATGGGTCACGTTCTGGGTAATGCCCGAGGTGAAGGGTGAGCAGCCTTGGGATGTGATTCGGGAGTTCGTGGGAAGAGGAACGAATCCGGCAGTTCGAGGTCAAGCGTGATAGGTGCGGGTCAATATTATAGAGGCAAAAAGGGACAGAACTGGTGATGTGTGTGTCTATTCCCCTAGAGGCAGGCAGGTGGGCCTGGAACTACGGACTTAGTGGGCGACGGGGCGCACGGACCCCAGGGCGTGGGGCACGGACCACCAACACCCCCCCACAGGCAAAACTGCCAGCTGACAATAGCCGTAAGGGCTTCCCGTGGGCACCTCATAACAGGCCACTTCCCCAATTCTGGCACTCCAAAAACACCATCTCCCGACCAATCAGAACGCAGGATTCCTCCATAAAAACAGGAAACCCAAAAAAAACAAACAACAGCAACAGGAATCGAACCCTGGCGGACTCATCTGGTCGCGGCGACGAGGCGCAACTGTCGCACGAATTCGACGTGTTTGTCAATTCCAAGGCCTTTGGTGAGGCCGTCGGCAGGCATTTCCGCAGAGGGCACGTGGCGAAGCTCGAAATCGCCTGCCGCCACACGTTCCTGTACCCATTTGTACCGAATATCGATGTGACGAGTGCGCGCCGCGTTTAGTGGATTGAGGGCAATTGCGAGGGCATTCTGGCTGTCAGTCAGGAGGACAAGAGGCTTTGGAATCACTACCTTAAAGGCCGAAATCGTGTCCCTGATCCAATTGAGGGTGATGCCCGTGGGAGTGAGGTTAATGAATTCAGCTTCTGAAGTGCTGAGCGCAACGAACTGCTGCTTGCGAGCCTTCCAGGCGACAGGGGCACTAGCTAAGAAGACAACGTATCCTCCCGTGGAAACCCTTCCAGCGCAGTCTCCGTGTGAGGCATCGCTTGCGGCAAAGAGCTCGATATCAGGAGCCTTGTGATACTTGATGCCTATCGAGGCAGTGCCTTTGAGGTACCGAAACACACGCTTAACGGCCGCAAGGTGCTCGTGAGTTGGTCTACTGTTGCCTTCGCAGAGCTTCGAGACCGTGAAACTGATGTTAGGGCGGCTGTTGCAGCTAAGGTAATTGAGGGCTCCGGTTATCTCTTGATACTTCTTCATAATATCAGTATTACAGGTGGGATCAGGAAGAGGCAGTGCAGTGCCTGCAGCCCAAGGAGTCTTGACGGCGTTCGCCTGGTCAAAGCTAAAACGCTGTAGGATCTTGTGAGTATAGTCTCGTTGGTGTAGCAGAGTGAAGCCTCCCGCGCGGTCGTGAACAACGTGCATGCCGACAAACTTGTCAATAGAGGGCATTTCCTTGAGGTCGCAGATAGTCTTCAGCATCGTCACAGCGCTGCAAATGGCTGCAGAAGAGGGTCCAGCGATAGCGACGTCGTCAACGTATATGAGAAGAATGACGTTGGTGGACTCGTTGCGTAGAAGGCACGGGTTTCCAGCTACACTGGTGTACCCAAGGTTCTCCAACTTACCAAACAGGAACTGGAACCACCATAAGGGGGCTTCGCGGAGGCCATAGAGGGCACTATTGAGAAGGCAAACCCTGTTGGTTCCATCTTCATATCCACGGGGCTGTTGAACGTAAACACGACTACCTTCAGGGGCAGGGGCTGCGAGGAATGCGCTGTCAAAGTCGACGACTATGAGGTGAAGGCCCAGGTGCGTTACTAAGGCAAAAAACAGGCGTACCGACACAGAGCAAGCCACTGCGGCGTAGAGATCTTAAGCCGACCATTCGCCCTATTAGCGGTTTCCGCATACTACCTACCTGGCTCGCAGGCGTTGAGGCGAGGTCTTAATATCCAGCACCCATATGCCCGGAAGGACCTTAATACCGGTTAGGGGACTCACTAGGGACCAAGTCTCACGGTCGAGAAGGTTCTGAATCTGCTTATCAAAGGCAGGCTTCCAGAGGTGCCAGTTAGGGCTATTCTTCGCAGCGTTAATCGTCTTCGGGGCGTCAACATCCGACGAGATAGCCGTGGCCTGGAGAACGGAATAGGTAATAGGCTGTTCTGACGGAGGTACGAGGAGATCCTCTTCGCAATAGGTGGCTTGCTCCACCAAGAGGAGAGCCCGGCTGCTCAAGAAGCTGTCGTCAATGCGGGTAGTAGTATACTGCCCTCTAACGTGCGGGGCGTTGCGGCCAGATCTGCGGATCGGAGGCGCCGCAGCAGTGCGAGGCTCCGGGGACGGAGGAGAAGCCTCCGTAAGAGGGTCTGGGGACTCCGAACGGGTTACGTTCAGGGGGAGGACTTCGTCCGGTTCCATAACGGCATCCTCAAAGTCATTAGAGTGCGAGGTGTCTGAGTCAGCAGAAGCCACCGGGCTGTTCTCTTGGAGAGGGTGAGGAATCGAAGTCATCGAGGGAATTAACTCATTAGGTGGAGGTGTGACTTCCTGTTGGCTGATCCCGATGGTCTCGGAATCAGTGACCTTGGCTGTGACCCTATCCGCAGGCTCTTTAAGAAGCTGCTTGGGGGTACGGTTGTTGAAGGGAATCTTAATGAACTCAGAGATATCGTGGTCGGCGAAAACAGCGTCGTACTCAACGATTTCTGTGGAAGGATCTCGTGCGGGAGGGAGTTGGCCCTCGAAGAAGCGTACATCCCTGCAGCGAACAACAGCTTCGCGTTCTGGCACGTACACGTTGAAGATGTGGCCGTGAGGACTATCGAAGCCCACAAGGAAGCCCTTCCAGGCGCGTGCTTCAGTCTTATTAGCGCGGGGGGGGCGGAGAATACCCTTCTTGTGAACATTGGCAACGCAGCTATAAGTGCGGAGGTGTTGAATGAATGGGGTTTGATGGGACTGCGGCAGGCCGAGAGCTTTAGTAAGACGCTCTTGAGGAGCTTCACTACAGGGGTTGGAGGCCGTGGGCAGCAGATTGATGACTTCCACCACGGTCTTTGCAGCGTATGGCCACAGAGTCTCCGGGAGACCTGCGGCGATGATGATAGTGCGCGTGCCCTCTGAAATGGTGCGGCCGGCGCGTTCCGCCGCGCCGTTCTGGGCCGGAGTGTTCGGTGCCGAGGGTCGGAAGGCGACGCCTTCGTCAGCCAGCATTGGCTTGACCTCGAGGTTGTCAAATTCGCCACCTCCATCGCAGGTCACAGAGACGATAGGCAGACCAGTGGAGGCCTTGAAGTGTCGAATGAACTTCTTGATAGTGAAGTGGGACTCCTGCTTAGTCTTGGTCTTCATGAACAGGATCCAGTGGAAGCTGCTATACCTGTCGATCAGGTGGAGGGCATAACGGAAGCCATCCTTGAGACTCGAGGGCTTGAATTCAATAAGATCTATGAAGATTTCGTGACCTGGGGCAAGAGCCTTGTGAAGAACAGAACGGCTCACGATCTCAGTGCTTTTTCCGAGGTGACAAGCCTCACAGTGGAAGTCGCTGACCTCCTGCTGATCGAAGAGGATACCGACCTTCTTGCAAGCATCGACAACGCGGCGTTTTCCAGCGTGAAGGAGGCGTTCGTGCATGACGCGAAAAGGCACCCGGGTCTTCGCAGTGAGCTGGGTGACGGAGGCCATGCTGTAAGCAGTCTCTAGCGGCAGTGACTTCAAGGGGGTCGTAGGCATGACTATGATACCTTGAATCCAAGTGGCTGCCGCGACAGGAAGGCCGTTGCTGACGTAAACCATCGAATTGGTGCGATAGTCGTATTCGATTCCGTTGGTGCTTAAGAGGCCTGGTGACAGAAGGTTGCCAGGGCTCTCCGGGAGATATCGGACATCCGAGATGACCCAATCAACAACTGCGGAAGGATCAAGAGGATCACGGACCTGGAAGAACACCTTGCCGATGCCAAGAGGCTTTGTGACCTGACCGTTCGCCACGTTGATGGGAGGCAGGTGGGCGTTCTCGACGTATTCAGAGAACCACGAGAGGTTGTTGAAGATATTGACGTTGCTGCCGGAGTCGAGGATAACAGTGTCTCGGCCCTGAGCTCCAGCCACGGCGTAGGCCTGACCGGATATTGCCGAATGGGCAACAGTATTCTGTCGAGTGATATCTGACGAGGCTACCACGACCTGCCTGTTATTGTCGTTGGAGGCGTCAGGAATAGAGGCAGACTCTCGGCACGTAGCATCACAATAGTGAGCTCGTGCGGCTTTTGTGGCTTTCTCGCGGATATCCGCAGACCACTTCGAGGGTATATTCTTCTCGAGAAGAAAGCAGTCTGTAGGCAGGTGGTTAAAGAGCTCCTTGCCTTCCTTAAGGTGATATGGGCACGCAGGGTGCTTCCTCTTAGCTGCAGGAGCGGCGTTAGGCGTGGAATCACCCTTCTTCTTGCTGCGATTGCCAGAACCCTGCACTGCGGCGAGGGAGGTGTGTGCAGATTCCTGCGTATTGGCCTTGTAGCTGATATCACGTACCACATCATTCCACTGTACATTAGTGGTGGCAGCGTGCTTTTCGAACAACGCAGGGCACTGCCTCCTAATACCATTCAGAAGGTGGTAGGTATATAGGCGAGAGTCGCCTCCAGTGAGTTCGCAGAGCCTTCTCTTGAGCGTCTGGGCGCGTGCGAGGAAGGCGTGAAGTGTCGGAAAGTCACCGCTTTCGAGGGTGCCGATCTCTCGAACAAGGTCGCAGACGGCATCTTCTGAGACCTTCGGAATCACATGAATGACTGCGTTCCAGAGGCTATGGGGGTCCCGGTCAGCGATATCCCAACCAGCGCCTTCAAGGCGGTCGAGAAGCACCGGATCGATCGAGTTGACCAGGAGGCGCATAGCAGTAGCGCGTCTCGCCTTCCACAGCTTCTGCGGCGCTGCGTCAGCAGTCACGGCAGCAGGTGCGGGAACAGGGTTTGCGAGGAACTCCTCGACGTCCTCCTGTTCACAGGCAATAGTGACGTTGAGTTGCCAAGCCCGGAAATTCGATTCTCCGACTAGCACTGGAACGTTGTAAGCGTTTGAAGAAGCCATGATAATGAAGGGTCAGGTATCAGAGCCTGTTAAGGAGTAGTGGCTGAAGGTGGCTTAAGGTGGCTGTTGGAAGCCGAGCGTGGGTGGCGAGAAAACCGGAAATTGGCTGCTGGGAGCCGAAAATTTGTGGGTGGTTGTTGGAGATGCGATACCTCCTGCAATACCACACCAAAATCGATGAAAATGATATCCAACGATAGAGCTAATGAAGCTCTTGATGAAGGTGTAAAAATCGTCGTGGTGACGATAATACGCGGAGCGTTTGGGGGCTCATAACCTATAGAGGCAAAAAGGGACAGAACTGGTGATGTGTGTGTCTATTCCCCTAGAGGCAGGCAGGTGGGCCTGGAACTACGGACTTAGTGGGCGACGGGGCGCACGGACCCCAGGGCGTGGGGCACGGACCACCAACAAATATGAGTGCCGTGTGCCGAGTGCCGTAATGATGCTTTCTAAGTACGCATATGGCAGTTGCCGGCGCCATGTAACGGCTGGATGGCTCGGCGTTGGAGCCTCACAATCAATTTTACTGCACCACATGACTTGTCTGAGTTGGTGCTCTTGTGTATGACGTGTTGCTGGCAGACAGTGGTCTTGCCGGGCCTAGCGACAGCCTGAGAATGGTCTGGACCTGGGGGATGAAGGCGTCGACTTGATAGAGCGTTTGATGTTGATGAGAACGGATGGAACGGCGCCCCTGGCTCGGCAGCCGAGAGTCTGACAGATTGAGAAGAAGATGGGAGGTGCAGAGACCAGGGTCAGGATCAGGATCAGGGTCTGGGAAGGTCAGAGTCAGGGTTAGGGTCGTACTGGAAGGGAAGCAATATGTGGCTGGTGAAGCATCGGCACGGACATCTCGGGATATCGATGTGGCTGGTGTATTGTTTACCCCCCCAGCCCCCCTTTTGCCATTCCCGACGTCGGATTCCCCCGCTCCAAGCCTCGGCCAACCCCTTCGCAATCTGTCATGGACTCTCCCAAGCCTTCTCCTGTCTCATCACACCATTTGGCACCTGTGCCAGTTGATAACCACACAGCTGTCAAGATCTGGGTCACATTTCAAGGATCCTTCTCAATGTTAGAAATTCAGCAACAACTTGAAATACCGGTAATAAGACACCAGCTTCGTATCCAAGGCCAGACAGAATGCAGTGCAAAACCCAGGCCACGACGCATGGTAACGTAACGCCGGCAGACTTGATGACATCTGGGGTAAAATCCCCGCTCAATTAATCCCGACGCAGCTGTCTCCGAAAGTGTCTTCGGACTGTTGCGGCCGCCGCAATATGCTGCCAGCTCGGGCAATTTCGAGTCGAGCATGCCATGGAGATTGCGTCAGCTGCATCTTACCCTTCCATCGCACGTCCACTATCATGCATACCATACCATGCCATACCACGAACACCTTGCTCTCTAGATTCCACTAATCCCAAGCTCTCAACGCCGCGCCACACATGAGACGAGCAACGGGACCCCTAGCTCCGACCAGGCGGGTCGCCGTCCCTGAATCTCGGGGCAACCAACCCCCCAGACATCCTGGTCTTCCGCCGTCTTCCGCCAATCACCAGACCCTCGTCCGCCACAAGGCACGCGTGATGGGTTGGGGTTGCGGGTTGCGACTGTCTGCTCGTCGTTCGTCCCATGTTCACTTGGCGATGGTCTCGCCTTATATCAATGGGCCGCGCCGTGTCGCTTCCCACTACCGTCAGCCACCCGGTTCTCTGTTGATCACTTCCCTTTTCTTCTCTATATTCTGAACACAAGGGCTCGTCTGAGCGAGCACCTCTCGATCGCCATGGCCGCCCCTTCGCTTTTCCAGCTTCTTCTCTTGAGTCTCGTCTCCTTCGCTTCCTCCGCCCTAGCCGCCTTTGGCTACACGACTTCGGGCAACAACTTTGTTGTAGACGCCGGCTCGTCCAACACCCTCGTCTTTTCCGTCTCTCGCTCAAGCTGCGATATCAACTCCATCAAGTACCGCGGCAATGAGCTCCAGTACGCCTCCCAGGGCACCCACATCGGTTCCGGCCTGGGAACCGCTACCGTGACCGCGACCCAAACCTCGGGCGTCATCACCATCACCTGTTCGACCTCCACCCTTACTCACTACCTCGTCGTCAAGCAGGGTGACAGCATGATTTACATGGCCACCCACATCACCGCCCAGCCCGCTATTGGCGAGCTGCGCTACATTGCCCGCCTGAAGAACGATATCCTGCCCCTCGAGCACCCCTTCGGCACCGCGTCCACCACCGGCGGCTCCAGCTCTACCGTGGAGGGCTCCGACGTCTTCGTCGTCAACGGCCAGACCCGCTCCAAGTTCTACTCGTCCGACCGCTACATCGACCGCGGCGTCCACTGCGTCCACGGCACCTCCCCCGAGCAGATCCACGCTTGCATGATCATCCCTCAGACCGAGACCTCCTCCGGCGGCCCCTTCTTCCGCGACATCGAGACCAACAACAACGGCCCCTTCACGGCCCTGTACAACTACATGAACAGTGGTCACGCCCAGACCGAGGAGTACCGCATGGGTCTGCACGGCCCTTACGCCCTTAGCTTCTCTCGCTCCGGCATCCCCAGGACCGGCGATATTGACTTCAGCTTCATGTCGACCCTCAACCTCCGCGGTTACGTCGCCGCCAGCGGCCGCGGTCGCGTCTCCGGCCGCGCCACTGGTGTCCCCAGCAGTTTCAGCCCCGTCGTTCACTGGTACAACAAGGATGCCCAGTACTGGACCACCGCCGCCTCCAACGGCGCCTTCACCTCGCCTGCCATGAAGCCCGGCACATACACCCAGGTTCTGTACCAGACCGAGTACAAGGCGGCCGAGACCACCGTCACCGTCACCGCCGGCAGCACTACCACTCGCGACATTGCCAGCACGGTCAAGGTCCCCAGCAACTCTCTCTTCAAGATTGGCGAATTCGACGGCCAGCCCACCGGCTTCCGCAACGCCGACAAGTTCCTCCGCATGCACCCCTCCGACAGCCGCATGAGCAGCTGGACCAAGTCATACACCGTCGGCTCGTCCTCCATCGGCGACTTCCCCATGGCCGTCTTCCAGTCCGTGAACAACGGCGTCGTCATCAGCTTCAACCTCGCCTCCGCCCCCGGCGCCGCCACCTTCCGCATCAGCACCACCCTCTCCTTCGCCGGCGCCCGTCCCGCCGTCCAGGTCAACTCGTGGAACGCCGCCACGCCCACCGCGCCTCGCAACATCAACTCGCGCGGCGTCACGCGCGGTGCCTACCGCGGCTGGGGTGAGCAGTATGATATTGCCATCCCGTCTGGCCAGCTCAAGGCCGGTGCCAACACCATCACCATCAGCGCTGCTTCCGGTAGCAGCGGTGCCACGTTCTTGAGCCCCAACTTTGTGAGTCCTCCTGGTCTGAGTGTGTTGGCCAGAGCTAATTCATGTTCAGATTGTGGACGCTCTCGAGCTTTTCACGGCGTAGGGTGCGCGCGAGCGCAGTGGAGTGTGTTGAGTCTTCTGGTATATATTTGGCCCTTGGCTGCCCTGTCGTACATGATCATATCGTACATAGTGGTTATTACATTGTCCCTGTGGGACCGTTCCATTACTCGCGTCCAGTGCGTCCTTGTTCTTATGCACTCGACATTGTGGCTGTTTATTATTCGTGCTCAAACGCTGCTGTTCTTGCCTGCCGTGTCATTGTCGTCTCTCATAGTCGATGAGGGCATCAAGCTTCTTTTGCAGCGAGTCTGGTGGTGTTTGAGGCGCAATGGTTGTCTTCCGTCGTTCGGTGTAGGGTGACCAAGGGTCATCGGAGGTTATGTAGTGTTCTAGGCTGTAGGAAAGGCCAGTGCTGCTTGTCGTTCGTTAGAGATGATGGGCAACCTGGACTGGTTGGAGCATTTACCTTGACATTTCTTGCGCCTGAGTTCCGCTGGTTGATGGCCGAGAATGCGACATATTTGGTGTGTGCTTTGGTTCTCGTTAGATCTTGTTGATGCTCAACACGGCCGTGTATGACTGCAGTCTGTTTCTTGACACATGAAGTCATGGACATATTGGAACACAGACTTTGATGCTCTTTATACTCCTGTTTCTAGCCTTGATCTTCGGCTCGTGTCAGTGACTTCACGTTCGTGTTGGCAATGGTTGCGACTCGTATTTCGTCTCATTGATCTCAATGACTGCCATCACGTCGCCAATGCCTCCCGATATTGCCAACTCACACTCGCTGAATCCTCCTGCTGCAAGATGTCTCTCGCTGAAGCCATTCCACCATGGACCAATAAAGTCTCTCAATGATGCCCCTCGACTTGGCGTTCAGGTACCCGAACCGTGCCGCATTTTAGTGCCTGTGACCCCTGGTCGGCGAAGTGGCCCTCTGAATCGTAAAAAGGTACAGTATGTGATTCAGCTGGGCAGTCGATGACACACACACTGCTTGACATGTTTCGCAGCCTTTCGTCCGCATTTGGTGACCGAGATGCCTTCCAGGGCTGGCGTGGCGTCAGAAAACGAAACACAGTCAGTCGAAACAGATCGGCGCTCGCTAGGGTGTGTGTACCAGGGTTGGGCGGGCGCAATTGGGTATCGCTGCTTTAGGAACTTCAACCAGGGAGAGATTCGAGGGAAAGGGAGCGCGATCTTGTTGCAGCTGAGCTTAATCGACGCGGTAGCACGTGTAGAGCTATCTACGTTCTGGTGCGCCTCGGAGGATCAACCTATTTCCAGCTCGCTCGCTGTTATCCTGCGAGCTAAGTATGATCGAGCCTCTCATGATTCCAACCCAATCCCTCGTTTTGCTTTGTCTTGAAAGAGGACTAAAATAGAGCATGGCTTGTTTTTGAGGATGATCCCAGATGTGGGCATTCCTGGAAATGGCGAGAATGTCTAATCGTGACCAGCAAAACGACATGGATACCTCACTCAATTGGTACTATTCGATCCGCTGGTCGCTGTTGCTAGGATGTCAGATGGTACTCGAGACCTAGAGCGGCGAGTGCGTGCGTGGGTGGAGTTTGATCCCAGACCTGGTCCATTTCCCCCAGATCGTCATCTCGACCAACTCACATAGGTGCCAGGATAGGGACCTCTATTGCTCTTATCTCAATGCCTACACCCCTTCGTCTCTCCAAATAGAAGAATATCATTCCAAGACATCTACCATGAGCCAATAACCACCTGAGAAACAGTAACTGACATGCAGGAGTTGTCCTAAACGTGGGGAGGCAGCCTGGGATTCAGCTTGACCGTTGACGGGCGAGGATGCCCAATGCACGGCCAATGAAGGTCTGTCATCGCCCCAAATGGCTCCGTGGTCGCCATCATGGGCCAATCCAGTACTCTCGACAGTCAACCCCCTGCATCGGCTGCGCCGCAGTCGTGGTTCGCCGCCGATCCGTCTTGGGGACCGAGTTGTAAGGCAACCGTTGGACTGGAGAGGCGTCGGTCAAGAGCGAGAACTCTCGAGGACGTGATCTTTTTCTTTTTCCCTCAGTTCAATTCTCGCTGTCGCCGCATAATCCTCCATAGTAGCTTTCTCAGTCGAGCTGGGGTCGCGGTGGACTAACAGAGAGAAAGACACAACGTTTTGAGTAAGGTACAGCGACAGACACAATCGAGGTCCAAGGCCACCACATTGCCATGGCGGCCTCACCAATCGACACAGAAAACGTCGAGTCAACATGGACGACTCCAATGCCCATCCGCCACCGCGAGACGCGTCATCTCAAGACTGCTTCGTCTGGATCTGCGTCTTCCGCCACGTTTCCACACATCACCGAAGTGATGCAGTGGACATCACTCGACAATGCGCCAACGCATACATCCTCAAAATGCCCCGAGGGCCTCAATCTTGCGTCGGCCGCTTTCAAGGCATATCGCGACCGGTCCCCCACGTCGTCGACAATGAGCTCGGCGGTGATGCCCGACTCGGCGACGACGTACTCGATGCCCATGTCGCCAACCCTGTCGACGTTCACTCGAGCCACGACGCCAGACATTGAGATCTCGGGACGGGACACGCTGCGAGGTGATCCGATCAGGCATTGGAACCGGCAGTCGTATGATTCGTCTTCGTCAACGTTTGTCGACTCCATGCCCGATGAGGAACGTGTCAAGGACCATCCCAGGGAGCCGGAACACGACGAGGTACCAGAGATTGATGCCCTACCCGCAGTTGGCACTCCAAGGTAGGCCTCCCTGATCCCGGGTTTTAAGCCCTGCTGACATTGGTAGACCGGCAGCAGAAAAAGCCGACGATGATGTGATTCCATCACTCAAGGAGAGGATGAGTTTTGACGTGGGGATCGACAGGCTCTCCACATGTTGGGATGCAGAACCGGCTGACAGCTCAGACGAGGAGGTTGAGGGCGTGCTCAACTATGTCCTTCAAGCTGCCTACGGAGTCGATCTAAACGAAATCGGCGCCCCTCAGAACCTCCTTCGTCGCTTCACATCCCGCTTCATACAAGACGTAGGCCGCATCGCCTTCAGCGGACCCCCAACGACACAGCTCACGCACACAACATCAACTTCATCGCGGTCAACCGTTCTGATCGCACGAGCGCCGACGCGCAACTCCCAAAACGGCAAACGGAAGAAAGGAGGTCCCAGCCGCGAGGGCACAGAAGACGATGAGGACCTCAGCGAGGATGATGCCGACGGCGGTGCGCCATTCAAACGCGCAAGGCAGATCGTCAAGGAAGCCGAGGAGAACCTCCGCCTGAGCTGCCCCTTCCGCAAGCGCAACCCGGCGCGGTTCAACGTTCGCGAGCATCACTCATGCGCCATGACGTATTTTCCCAAGTTCGCCGAGCTGCGCCAGCACATTGTGAAGCAGCATAAGCGTGTCGACCCGTCGGCGTTTGTCTGCGACCGGTGCAATCGCGACTTTGCGGCGCGGAAGGACCTGAGGGATCACCAGAGGCTTCCGAGAGAGCTGATGTGCGATATTGCGGATCATGATCCCGAGTATGGCATTGACGGGCCGACGGCTGCCAAGCTTCTGAGCAGGAAGCGGGCTGGCGGGACATCGGCGGAAGTGCAGTGGATGGAGATTTGGAACCTCGTGTTCCCGGATGACGGTGATCATGAAGTGGTCAATTGGGGTAATGTCCTTCCTGTCGGCTGATGATTATGATGGCTGCTAACCGAGATACAGACTTTTGTCCTGTCATTGAACACTTTGAGGTGACGGGACGCTTCCTCGCGAGTCTGAAAGCGCTCGAAGGGAGCCTGCGCAACAAGGGACTCAACGAACAGGCGCTCGAGACGATAGGGAACGTGTATCGCAATCAGTTCATTCAGGTTGTAGAGCAGTGCGTGAGCGAAGCGAAGACGAGACCGTACTCGAACAGGAGCAACCGCAAGGGCGAGGTCAGCGCCGTGATGCCGGGGCCGCCATCACGGCGCGGGCCTAGGCCGGACTCAGGGGTGGACGTCGATGAGGGGTCGTCTGAGGACAGTCTCTCGATCGCGCTACTAGGGTCTAGCTTCGGCATGGAAGACGGGTTGGGGAGGTGTTCATCTGCAGGGACGGAGATTCGGGCGAGTAATGGCGCTGGTGGGCGAGTGTTGATGCCGGTGCTGGAGCAGGTCTCTGGCGATGGCATCGAGTACGGGCTGCATCCGGGTGGGATGCCGGGTGGCGTCTATGGGGATTTTGCGTCTGGGATGACACCAGAGATGATATCGGGCTCTTGGGCATACGGGATGCCGCAGGCGAATCTCGGGACGGGGCTCCCAGAGGCACTGCCGGGGCCGGGTCCGGGTCCGGAGCCGCCTCTCTACGCCGGATGGGATATGCCGGTCCCCTCGAACCACACTGGACAGTTCGACTTCCCAGGGTACGCGCCGCGATGAGAAACATGATGCAATATTTTACTGTATAACAGATAGAGATGCCTGGTTAAAACTGTAGGGGTTAATATTAAGCTTGCATACGATGCTCGGCAAGCTTCATCCTGGTGGTCTCTGTGCCTCTCTTGTGGTCTTTCGCAGGCTCCTCATTTGTGAGAGTGGACGACGAGGACCCAGAAACGAGCCAGACAAACAGCCCACTCACGCACGCTCAAATATGACCTTCGTGGAATTTGAAATGGTCCTGATTGTGAAGCGGAAATGTGTGAAGACGCTGAAGTGGAGAGACGGGTGAACCAGCCGGACGTTCGGTGGGCGCAGAAATCGTTAGTGCACCCACCTCAGGTGGTTGGTTGGTGATCTCGGCTTGGCCCCCGCCGTCCTTCACCCCACCTTGCCACGATGACCACCCCCTCCGGTGAACATGTGCAAACTTCAACCCATCTACCTTCATCTACCGACTACATTAGTTCACGACATATCACTTATTGAAAGCGAATTCAATGAGGATAACGTAGCATATCGAAACGCTCTCTTTCCTGAGCCTATTCTAGGTCGAACACTATACGCTTACACACAATAGACTCGCCGCCATGGCCAACCTCAAGGGCCCCGCGGCACCAGCCGTTCGGAGGTTGTACTTCTTGTGCTTCTTCTTCGGCATCGGTGCTTCAGTATGGGGGTAAGAAATCATGTCCTTTCGTTCCCTGCACCCATGACATGCCAATGTGGTCATCCTGTTTAGGGCAGCCAAGTGAGGCATTTCACTCAGTGGTCTTTCACCTCGTCCACCATTCGAGGTCTTAACATGTGTGAGAATCATGCTGACAGATATCAAGCTACCACATTGGTGTTCTATCCTCCATCTTGGTGCACCCCGGTTGGCAGGAGATGCTCAACCATCCCAAAGCCGGCACCAAGGGCATCATCACGGGCATCTACTACCTCGGCACTTTCATCAGCTACATCTTCATCTCGCATCCCCTGAGCGACTGGCTCGGTCGCCGATATGCAGCTCTCTCCGGCGTTGGCATTTTGGTCTTCGGCACTGCTCTTCAGGCAACTAGCCACGGTGAATCAGCCCTTGCGACGATGATCCTCGGACGTATGGTGTCGGGCATGGGCGTGGCGGTTGTATCAACTTCGGTGCCGCTTTACCAAACGTAAGTCATGTGGTTGACGCATGAGGCCAAAAACTGACGCAAAACAGTGAGGTT
Source organism: Verticillium nubilum (assembly GCA_002851675.1). Classification (NCBI taxonomy): domain Eukaryota; kingdom Fungi; phylum Ascomycota; class Sordariomycetes; order Glomerellales; family Plectosphaerellaceae; genus Verticillium; species Verticillium nubilum. Next base: position 25,518 of record NMXI01000054.1, on the reverse strand, counting down.
TCTCCCGCGAAGCAGAGAGGTCATTTCGTCACGATGAACCATGTGGGCTTCATTGCCGGCCTTGCCACCGGTCTCTGGTGAGTTGATGCCTGTGCAAGTTTCTCGATGCGCGCCTAACATGCATGCAGGGTCGGATACTTCATGACATACTGGACCTCTGCCACCGGTCACTACTACGGCTGGCGCCTCTCTATCTGCCTCGAACTAGTCCCGGCCCTGATCTTCGCTGCCGGGCTGCCCTGGATCCCCGAAACGTAAGTCGCGGCCCATGTGCGAACACACCCACAACTAACCTGTCCAGCCCACGTTGGCTCGTTGAAAACGGTCACCTCGAGCGTGCCAAGTCAACCCTCCGCTGGCTCCGCGAGGGCGCGGCTCCCGAGGCCGAAGTCGACGCCGAGTTTGCGGCCATTGCCAAAAATGTAGACGCATGCTACACGACCCACTCATCCTGGCTCGCCCTCTTTCGTGAGCCGGCCCTCTTCGCTCGATTGTGGCGTGCTGCGGCCCTGCAGTTCATGGCTACGTTGTGCGGCGCCACGGCGATGAAGTATTACCTCCCGACGCTGCTCAAGGCTCTGGGTCTCGAGACGAGGATGGCTCTGATGGCTGGCGCTGTGGAGACGACGATTAAGATTGGGTTCACTGTGCTGGAGATGTTTCTCATTGATCGATTCGGTAGGCGGAAGTGTCTTGTGGGGGGTTGCGTGGTGATGGCTGTGGCCATGATGGTGAGTTTGGCAGACCGATGTGGTAAGGATTTGCTGGCTAACTGGCGCAGATCAACGGCGCGCTGCCGATTGCGTATCCGAATAACACGAGCAAGATTGCAGATGTCGTCTGTATCATCTTCATCTTTGTCTACGCCCTGGGCTATAGCTTGGGCTTCGGCCCGGCGTCATGGGTGTACAACACAGAAGTAGGTTCTCACGTTCGGCAGGAAGAGGATCAATTTGACGAGAAGTAGATCTTCCCCACGGCGGTACGGGCGCGAGGGCTCAACTTTGCGGCATCGGGTGGCTCGGTCGGCTCCATCATCGTGTCGCATGTGTGGCCCGTCGGACGGGCGGCGTTGGGCAGCAAGGTTTATTTCATCTTCATGGTGATCAACGTGCTCTGCATTCCGGTACATCGTCCTGGGCTACAGCTTCTGAGGATCTGCTGACGTATCTAGGTCATCCTCATCTTCTACCCAGAGACCAAAGGTATCGCGCTGGAGGATATGGACGGGCTGTTTGGCGAGGTCGAGGCGGCGCAACGGGTTGATGGCGGCCATGACGGGCCTGAAGACACGGAGCGGCTACTTGCGCCGCAGGCGCCGGTTGACCCAGACGAGCCTTATCGCGATGCCATTACGAGGGTGTAGGTGGCCGCGGCCCAGACGATGAATGATGCTGGCACCTGATTTTAAATGATGAGATTGAGGGTGTTGGCGATGCCAGTTTGATGGGGTTGAGTACTGTCCGGGCGGTCTGGGAGATAATGACGCAATGAAACACACAATCATCTGCCAGTTCGTGCGACCCTAACACGGCTCAAGTTCCTGCGCCCGCGTGTCCAAAGATTCGAGGCCTATCTGAGACTCAAAGCAGGTGAGCATTGATGAGCATAAGGGGCGTCACGCGGCATTATGCGGGCACGAAGCGCGCGTCGGGTTGAGACAAGGCAAAGCTCAGGCACATTCGGATCGCGGTGACTCAAGCTCGCTGGAGGCCTGGTAACATTCATTCAGGCTGGTATCATCTGGGAGCATAATTGTGGTCCATCTTGGGATCTTCATGTGTGATGCGTCAATCTGAGTCGGCCTCCCAATTGGCGTTGATGTCCGCAATGTGAGCTGACGTTCTGACATGCGGAGAGCGAAGCCTCGCAACTGCCGGGAAGTTCCATGATTGATTTTAGGCACAGACGAGGTGAGCGGCGCATGCGTCGATCCTAGAAGCTGGAGTCGGCCAATGTGCTTGTATTCAGGCGAGAGCATGTTGTGTGTCACGTATCACGAAGAATCAGTTATCCATAATCGCGATAAGATAGCACCGAAGCGAAAAGCATCATGATGACCGATGAGGGGGAGTTCGGGCGTGGCCAGAGGTGATGACAGGCTGAGGCAGGCAGGCTCGGCAGGACGGGCAGGGTCAATGAGGGGATGTGCATGGCAGGAAGAAGGGGGGGAGACGCACTCAGCACCCAAGACGAGGGGAGGATCGACCGGCTGGGGTGCGTACACAGTACTAGTGCATTTTGGGCAGGTTTCTGGGTGTCTGGCCTGGGGGGATTTGCGGGTTTCCCCACTGTGCCACGCCAGCTCTTTCTTGTTGGCCCATCTGGCTGGTCCCAAGTCATCAGATGATGCCTGAGTGGTGGGAACTAGGGGACTGAGGGTCGAGAACCCGCCTCAACTCGGCCGTGAGCGGCCCAGTGCTCTCTCTCAATCAATGCACCTCGTTGTACCTGCCTCTCTGTGTCTGGCTCCCCTGCTTCTCTCTGCTTGGAGGTGCCTGCCCAGCTGTCTTGGTTCAGCACCCGCACCCGCACCACACTTGCCTGCTTGTAGGTATCTCCCTCCGTTCACCAGTCATCGCCATCACTCATCGCCCTCACCTATCCCTGACCCATCGTCCATTATCTTCTTGGCCCTCTACCTTCGATGCCTTTTTGACCCTCAAACTGGAGAACAAGACCACCGCCTTTTGACACGGACACCTCGACGCATTGCTTGCCTCCTCGTTTTTTGTTGCAGCTTAGCTGGCTGCTTGCTCGATCTCTGGCATCTGTTGGTGTGTTTTCTTCCTCAACAGTCAAAAGCCCAGCCTTGCAGCGCCTACTACCTGAGTGTCGAGGTACCTTTCTCGCTCACCAGACACCACACCACTCAACGAGACATCAGATCCGCATCCTCGCGCATATCGACTCGCCCAGCCAACACACACCCACAGTCAGCCGCCTCGCCTGTCTCGTTCCACTGCATCCTACACCACCACGCTGCCAGCTGCCATTCATCTCGCACCTCCATCCATCGAGCTCCTAGCCCAGCCACCCATCGCCCATCGCCCATTCAGGTCCACTGCAGTATTCAGCAACCAGCAACCCCCAAAGTCCACCGGGATACCTAACGGCAACAGACCCGAACAGACCGCAGCACATCCACACCAAGAGCACGGCCCTACCAAATCAAACCCGCCCCCCCCCCCTCCTTCCCTCCCCTGCCTCCTTGTGGCCCTGCTGCCAGGTTCCTTGCTGCATTGACGACATACGTCTGTCCCTCTCCCCCTATCAACAATTCCAGCGCACCTTGTCTTCTTTGTCTGGCCTGGGTCCGGTCCAGCCTGCTACAGAGCCGCCTCGAACTTTTTGCTCGTCAGCTTCTATCTTCTCACGAAACCTCTCGTCGGGGACAACGACTCCTCGCCTCGTTGCACGAATACGACATTCGTCACCTCCAACACCGCTGTCAAAGGATCACTCCCGATCCTCCGACACCCCCCCTTCCCCTCCCAACCAACGCCTTCGTCGCCATGCCCGCCTGGTAACGCCTCGCGCCATGCACACTTGACCTGCCACCACCAAACCTCAAGACCTCGCCTTGCTTTGCCCCGGCACCTTGAAACCGCGTGGCACTATTTCCGCAGCGCGCCGTCACTTTCTGGCACGCATCCCGCATTGTCCGCCGCTCACAACGCAATCGCCAACAAATCTACCACGGCTTTCGCTTGCGACTGGCACCTGTGACCCCTGCGGTGCAAACACTGGGTGATCACTTTCTGTCGCCAAGCATCCCGTCATATCCGCTGTCTCTTCTTCCGAACGACATCATGGGTAATTCCAACACCAAAGAGTCCCGTCCCGAGCCTTCCGGCACCTCCGGCCGCCTCTCACAGGCGCCCTCGAACGAGCCTGCCGCCGCCAGCCGACCAAACGAGCAGCCTGCCCCATCCTCCGACCGCAGCAGGAACAGGCAAGGCCGCTTTGCCAGAGGCGAGCTCAATCTTCTCGGCTTGGGCTCAACGGGAGCTAGCAACAGAGAAGAGGCCCCCTATGAACGAAGGGAAACAAAACAGGAGAGGGAAGCAAGGCGTCTCGAGAAAGAAAGAACGGCTCGCGAAAAGGAACGCGAACGGAGCATGAAGGAGGAACATGTTGACGGAGGTTATCTCGTTACTCTCGGCGTCTATACTGGACCTGAGGACTTCAACAAACAAGTCGTCAGGCAGCTCCAGGTAAGTCGCTTCGCCCCCCCCCCCCTCCTCTCAGCCGGCCATGACGCTGACCAGATATGACAGGTCGACCGTAAAATTGCGCCTTTTTGGCGAGGCCTCGACGACAAAGACGACGGCTGGACCGAGTACCAGCTCGTTTGCGCCGGCCGCGGCCTTCCCATTCCTGCTGCCGACGAGCAGCCTCCGGATGACCTCATCCCAGCAGCTGCAACGCCAGTCTCAGCCAACGCGTCTTCACAAAACCTCGCCAACTTGACTGTACCCATGGGCCCTCGCTCGTTGTCCGTCGAGTCTGACTACAGCACATCCACGGCCAATGCCGGCTCTGCTCTTGCGTCGCCCACCACGAACCCGAAGCGTTCGAGCTCCCCGTTCAAGCCCCGCGCGAAGGCCCTCGCTGCCGCCCTCAGCGGCAGTTCTCGCAACAGCTCCTCGGCAAATATTGCACCGCGCGAGATCTCTTTGCCACATGATCCCTTTGTCAACGGCCAGCTCCTTGAGGTCTTTCTTTACAAAGACGCGTCTGAATGTCCCATTTGTTTCATGTACTACCCGCCATTCCTTAACCGTACGCGCTGCTGCGACCAGCCTATTTGCAGCGAGTGCTTCGTCCAGATCAAGCGCCCCGAACCACACTATCCAGAACACCATGGTGAGCCGGGCGAGCCGGGCCAGCCGCAGGTGCCCAACCCCGAAGAGAACCCGGAGATGCTCATTTCCGAGCCCGCCGCGTGCCCGTACTGTCAACAATCCGAATTTGGTGTCACATACGAGGCACCGCCCTTTCGCCGCGGTCTGGCGCATGCCATGCCGCCCCTGAGCTCTCAAAACACGGCCATGTCGTCGCAGAGCTCGCTGAACTCGACCATGCCCGGATCTCCGCCGTCCGGCAGGAGGCGGACGCAGAGCTTATCCGCGAATGCGCCAAATGTCATTGCTACTGATCGTGTGCGCCCCGACTGGTCGAGTAAGCTCGCAGCACAGCGAGCGCACCAGGCCAGGCGCGCTGCCGCCGCAACGGCACTGCACACGGCTGCCTTCCTCATTGGCGACAATCAACCGCAGCGTGGCTTCGCTTTCACACGACCGGGACGATTCAGCAGACGCAACACCGGGCAAGCCAGTCCATCCCCCAACCCTGGCGACGAGAGCCCGCTTGCGCATGATGGTGAGGATCCGAATGGCATGGAACCCGGCCCACGCGGATCGTCGGGCCGCGGCGGGGTTCTTGGTCGACGCAGCCGCATGGATGAGCTTGAGGACATGATGTTCATGGAAGCCGTCCGACTTTCGCTCGCTGCTGAGGAGGATCGAAAGCGTAAACAGGAGAAAGCCGAGCGCAAGGATGCCAAGAAGCGGGAGAAGGAGGAGCGCAAGGCAGCCAAGAAGGCCGAGAAACAAGGTCACTTCTACAATGGAGGTAGCTCCGCCAGTGCCAGTAGCCTGTCTCTCGGATTCGGAAGACGTCGAGGCAACAGTACGACGAGCAACCTCCGCATGGAGGCAACCCAGAACGCACAAACGAGTTCAACAAAGGTCAACGAGGGATCCAGCTCATCGCCTACGAGTCCAACACCTCCCGTGGATACGAGCGACAAGGGCAAGGGCGTCGACCGTGGACATGCTGAGGCTGATGCCACTGACGGTGCAGCTAGCCAAGGCAGCTCAACAGTTCCCTCGCTGCCGATTCCCACCACGAGCCGCGGGCCCTCCCATCTTAGGCAGATGAGCAATGCCTCATCGATTTCGTCCTCTCTTGCCGACAGCGCGACGGGAAGCTACACGAACCCGGGTTATCTTGATGGTAACAACCCCCGAGGTGGTACCGGCTTGGGCGCGCGGGGCGAGGAAGCCGACCGCGACGCCACGGAGCCCATGTACAACTTCCGCAGTCTGGCCGAGATGGTAGGCGTCGACATTGAGAATGGCGAAAGCCTGACGCAGGACGGCAACATCAGGGACGGTTCACCGAGCAAAAGGGGGGATGACGACGACGCTCCTCAGGCCGAACAGGTAGAGGACATCGATACAACGAAGCAGAAACCGGTTGAGGACAGCGTGGCCACGCTGAAGCCCCCACCCACGATACTTGAGCTGCCAGAAGAACATGGAGAGACCAGCACGACGGGCACGCCGAACAGCGACCTCCCGACGCCGGAAGTCATGATCACGCCAGAGACACCGGCGCCGCTCGATGATGAGGAGGGCGAGTCAAAGAAGCTGGGATACTCGGTGATGGAGAGGTCACCAGCCATCACACATTGAGTGTGGGAGTAAGAGACGTAAGGTAGTGGCCATGACCTTTGCATATACCTGCGGCGGGAGGAGCCACTGGATGATTGGGCGTTTCTGGGTTGATTAGGAAGAATGAGAGTGGGAGACTGGCGCCCTGGGTGTGCTGTACTGTATATATATATAACACTGTCCACCGCCTATCAGAGGGGTAAAGCTTCTTTCGGGAACATATTGGGAATACAGCGTGATTAAGTTTGATTTTCTTGTGCTAAATTTGGTCATTAAGTCATTGAATCATGCAGCGCCAGCGAGGACCGGTGCGACGCTTTCCGTGGAAACGAGATCGCGCTGAGTCTCGGCCAGCAGATCTGGCCTATCTTCCGTTTCTGCTCCGGTCATGGAGTCCAGGTCCGTTGGCAAGACGCCAAATTCAGACCTTGTGTTCACAAAGCCGGCTTGCGGGCTTTCCCAGCTATAGTTGCGCCATTCGCCGAGAGCAGGCCACATGCGCTCCTCGACAAGTCTGCGGACTTTGTCGTCGCGTGCCACAGCAGCCTCCTCTTCCGTTGTGCGATCCGCCGACGCCGGTCGCTCGGCCACGTCAATTGCCTGCAAAACGTCTTGCCACGCACGATTCGTCTCCTCGAGTTCCCGGGCGTTGGTGACGCCCATGACGCTGACGCCGATCCTGCGACCACCGGTGGCGCCGGCCGTCGTGCCGAAGCGCGCGCCCTTGCGCGCCCAGGTCGACATGGCCCAGTGGAGGGCGACTTTCTCGAGCGACGAGCCCTCTGCGACGGCCAGGGGCCCGATGTCGCGGCAGGCGGTGCGCAGGGCGGGCGGCGCGGGGTGCCAGGAGGCCTGGGGCCCGGCGTCGGCGCCGCGGGTGGTGAGGAGGCCCATGGAGAGCATGCTTGCGTTTGTGACGACGGAGACGCCGGCGCGGTCGAGGCGGTCGAGGAGGGGGCCGGAGGAGGCGAGCGTGTCGTTTTGGATGCAGAGGTGGCTGTAGGACTGGACTGCGTCGAGGGGCTCGCCTGTCTCGCGCAGGATCATCTCGGCTAGGGACGCGAGGACGGCGGGAGGGTAGCCTGATATGCCTACGTAGCGGAGGAGGCCTTGGCTGCGGAGGGCGCGGAGCTCGCGCACGGCGGCGAGGACCTCGGCGGGTGACACAAACTCGACGTCGTGGCAGTGGACTAGGTCGAGGTAGGGCGTGTGCAGGCGGGCGAGGGAGCGGTGGACTGAGTGGCGGATGTGGGCTGGTGAGTAGTCGAAGGCCGAGGGGCCGACGCGGCCGGCTTTTGTGATGAGGAAGAGGGAGTCGCGAGGTGGCGAGAGCGCGGCCAGGGCTGCGCCGACGAGGAGCTCCGAGGGGCCGTAGTAGGGCGATGTGTCTATGGCCGTGATTTTGGAGGCGAATGCGGCGCGCAGGACGGGCAGCGAGAGGTTGTTGAAGTCGGGGTTGGGGTGGTACTGGATGTTGAAGGTCGCCGTACCCAGGATGAGTGGCGGAATGACCGAGGAGAGGGGCGGCAGGGAGGTCATGTTGGCGATTGGAGATGTTTCTGACGAGGTCGATGAACAAGTCAAAAAAGTACGGGGAGAAAAAAGAAGAGAAGAGAAGAGAAAGAAGGAAGGAAAAGGCGCAGACGGCGACGGGGGGGGGGAAGTGCCGAAAGAAAAAGGCGGCACCCGCCAAAGTGAAGGTATCACGACGCGCAGAATGCGCCCGATACCGAAACGATCCGAGTGGACGGAGGGGCAATCAAGCACGTCAGCGCGATTCACATGCGTTAGTCTAGCCAGCCAAGCCAGGGCAGGCCTAGGGCCCGAGATGGAGGATACCGAGAGATCTAGCGCTGGGTGGCTGGAAGCAGAACTGGCAGAACAGGGGCAGACAAAGATAGATTGGTGTGAGGCATTATCGATGATGAAGCGGACGACTTTTGCGCTATCATCGAGGCGAAGGGGGCCAGGGGGGGCAAGGAGCCGGGGGCGAGCGGCTTTTGAAGCTGCTCTAGGCTCTGTCTGTGCTCCCCAAGGGTACGAGGTGAGTAATAGATATCCATATTCACAAGTTTATGTGTACCAGTATGGGTAGAGGAGGCATTTCACGGCTTCTCCAGCCGGCTGCCATTCGTGATGGTGCTGCATCGATGCTTGTGATTGACCAGTCTGGCACTTGCCCACGTGTAAAGAGGCGGTCGACGAGGCGTTCAGCGCTGCCCACGTCAAGCCATGGGTTGAGCGGTGAAGTTTCGTTTGCATCTTGGTGTTTCCGATCGATGTGATGGTTGTGGTGGTGAATGGTGTTGGTGGTGAATGGTGAATGGTGAATGGTGGGGTCGGCGTTGAGTCGATGACGCCGTCATCCAAGGTGCTGGGAGGGTCTGCCCATGAACTGGCTGCCCATGTCAATGACCTATCTTAGGTACCTGAGTAGTAGAGACCTTGAAGGTAAGTTGCCCAGGTAGGCCCAGAACAGGATTCCAGGCACATTCGTGAGGTACTGCGCGACAAGGTCTGTCGCTGTCGATCAAGATCAAGGGTCCATCCACAGGGCGTTTCCGGCATTGCAATGTCAGAAGGACGCCGGCCATGGCCATCATTGCTTACCTTACCTTACTTGTCTTAATTTTGGTCGTCTTCAGCGGGGGCCAGCGCATATCCTGTAACCGGATCAGTCACGTGTAAAGGGGGTACAAGTAAATTCTCCGAGCGAATCTCTCACGTTGAACACGGCATTGAGGATCCCCCGCAATCCTTCCATTTCACCATTCCGTCAGTGGAGGGGGCTTCCCACTTCAACATGCCCACCCCTTGTCTCGGCACTTATGCCTGCAGCGGCTGGCTACTTGTGGTTCGAGTTGATGATTTCAGAGTGGGAATCGTGAATCTCCATCAAATGAAACTCATGGCGGCCAGATCCCCTTCTGTCTCCCCACTATCATTACACTGCTACCCAAATATCCATTCTCAGAATGTCCTACCTATTCGGGCATCCTCCGTCCCATTGCGTCCTTCGAATAACCTCCCCATATTGGTCATCCATTAGGCTAAAGCCTCCAACCGTTGTGGTTGTATTTGAGACGATCATCGTCCATGCCATTTAAAAGCCACTCACTGTCTCGCTTTGGTTCAGTAAGGTAGGATACGCAATCATCGCCAGGTGGCATCCATGGTCCACCGCGCTGAGCCGGCTGGATCACCTCGAGCCTCGCTATTTACCCTCCCAATCAAGTCTGTGCATCGAAACGACCTCATATCGAGGCTCACTCACTGCGACCCCATACTATGGCTTCACCCTCCAGGACAGCCCTCGCTGTTCTGACAGATGGCGCAAACCTAGAGCTGCCGACGTGTTACCGGTGCAAGCATCTCAAGTGACATTCTGCCGGCTTGGCTACCACCTCCGTTGCTGGTTCGCCATGTCAGGTTGCCCCCTTAGGCCTCCATCCCGGCATTCTGCCATCAACAGGCTCAGTGTCTCGCTCTGTCGAATGCCGATTTGCCGATGGCCCCTCCGGTCATGCCCAGGCCATGCGCCTTCCAAGGTCAGATTTGTAGGAAAGATTGATAAATATCCCGTGGCGCTGCTGTCATATACAGTCCCTGCCGGGCTCCTGTTCTGTGCACGCGTGTCTGTTATCTGTGAGATCTGCCATCATGCGTTGGTCGTCCATCCTTACAACAGCAGCCTTCGCGGGGTCTGGTACGTCTTGATTCACCTCGCCATGCGCTCACTAGATCACTGACGCCGTCAGCCGCGGCCCAAACCACCACATATCGAGACGGTCAAGGCCGCACATTCTCCGGCTACACTGATCGTGCTGGAGTGCGGTATGGCATTGCTATCCCGACCAGCGCTACCCAGGGACAATCTTTCGATGCCATTCTTCAAATCACCGCCCCTATCAGCATCGGCTGGGTCGGCATGGCTTGGGGAGGTGGCATGACTTACAACCCTCTGAGTATCGTCTGGCCCAACGGCAACGATGTCATGATATCAGCTCGCATGGCTTTGTAAGTCTATCACCAGCCAGGCAAGAGATGTACTCACCATGCTGCCAGTGGCTACTCCGTTCCTCCGCCGTACCCAGCCACCACTCACACTCTGCTCCCGGGTTCTGGGGTCAACGCTACCCACTTCACAGTCACGGCCCTCTGCCGCGGGTGCACCTACTGGGCCGTCCAAGGCTCCGACCCTGAGAGTCTGAACCCGAACGGCGAGAACTATCTCGGCTATGCCTACTCTACTGTGCCTGTCGACTACCCGGAAGAGGAGCAGACGACGTTCGGCATCCACCAGGGGACCGGCCACTGGTACCATGACTTTGCCCTGGCCAAGCAGGCAGGCTTTGAGTCCTGGGCCGGCAGCGGTGGAGGGGGTGCCAGTACAACGACATTGACCACTCGGCTGACGACAACGGCAATTTCGACGACCAATGTCCAAACGACTCTCACGACAACCGTCACCAGTACCGGGTCGCCTCCAACCAGCATCACGACTTCCTCAACTGTCGCAGGGCCGACCCAGACCGGCGTCGCACCCCTCCCCGCCCCGAGTTCCTGCCCTGGTGTAAGTGGTTGGAGATCGGGCTTCGGGGTCGCAAATGGATGGAGAGCCGTCAAGATTGCCGGCGGGCTTCGCACACCCCGTGGCATCGCGCTAGATTCTAACGGCAATCTCCTCGTCGTGCAGTCTGGCCTCGGCATCACCGTGCACACATTCGGTTCTGATGGCTGTCTTTCCAGTAGCAAAACTCTCATTTCGAACCCTGCCCTCAACCATGGCATCTCACTCACCGCTGATGGCACGAAGCTTTACGTCTCGACTATGACGACTGCGTTTGAGTATAGCTACAATGCCGCCAGCCAGACCGTCAGCGGTGAGCGGACAGTGGTGAGGGCCATGAACCAGGGCGGTCATCCCTCGCGAACTCTCCTTATTCCGCCTCAGACGCCTCACTTGTTGGTCATCTCACTCGGGTCTTTCGATAACCTCGACCACCCTACGATTAACCCGGCAACAGGTCGAGCCATCGTCAAGGTGTTTGACTTGCGTAATGTGCCTTCTGGGGGGTATGCTTTCAGCACGCAGGGTTATCTTCTGGGATATGGACTTCGCAACGGCGTGGCGCTGGCCGCGGATGGTGGGAACCAGTAAGTGTATCATCCAGCATCGTGGATTATCCTAACGCGATCAGTGTCTGGGAGGTCGAAAATGGCGCCGACAACTTCCAACGGACCGTCAGTGGCTCGTCGTACGACATCCATGCGGACAACCCTTCCGAGGAGCTCAACTACCGTGAGTCACCGATAAAGCCCCAGTATTGGGTACCAGCTAACCTGACAGTCGGTGATCCTGCGGTGGAAAATCGCAACTGGTACGGCTACCCAACCTGCCACAGCGTGTACGGGGCCTCCCAGTTCACCGACAAGGCGTTCCGCACGGGAGACCAATTTGTCCTGACGCCCAACTCGACCTTCACAGACGAGGACTGCGCTCGTCGCGGGTCTGTGCCGCCGCGCCTCAGTTTCCAGGCACATTCTGCGCCCATGGATGCCGTCTTTGATCGTGCCACGGAGAACATGTTCATCACTTTCCACGGCTCCTGGAACCGGCCGGTGGCGACGGGCTACAAGGTTGTGCAGGTCGCGTTTCGGCGCGGCGCGGACGGCCGGTACGAGCCTGTGGAGCCGGCGACGAGCATGACGGCGGCGAAGGACATCTTCTGGAGTGAAAACGAAGGGAGTTGCACGAGCAGCACGTGCTTCCGGCCTTGTGGGATCACGTTTGATCGGGCGTACTCGAGGTTGATTGTGGCGAGTGACCGGCCATCGGAGGGAGAGCTCTTCATGCTCGTGAAGACGTAGGACTGCTTTTTTTGTTTGTTCGAATGAAGGTGTCCATCTTCAAATCATGAGTTGGCTGGAAAGTAGTATGGGTATCAGCACAGGTGCAGAAATGATTATTTCGTCAGTATAAATATTGCAGTACTACAATTTGCCTCCCGTTCAAGCCAGTGTGAGAATCCCTGACCTTAAGAAAGGACCCTCAACCCCAAGTACTTCACTCGTCATTGAATCCCTGACAAGAAGAATCCTGCCCGCGGGTCGGAAGATCTCCCAGGGAAGGCCAACAAGGGCACCTGGCGATCCGGTTAAACTGTTCGGCTTCAACCAGGCGCGTGTATGTGCTGGTTACAGGATCTTTCGATTGAGGATACTATGTGTAAGAGTACTCAGGTCAGCAAGGGTAGACACAAGGCCGCCACCTGGAGCATTCAAGCCGTAGTCGCTGCCCCAAGAGTTGTCATTTGGGGGCACAACAGCTTGTGAAAGGTTTCCAGGTGACGGAAATATGCGCTGCATACTAAGAGGGATGGCAATGTAGTCTTGAATCTGCATTGAAAGGTCTTTGCTGGTGACACGCTCTACGGTAAGGGCGAGCAAAGTAAAGGCAATATTGGAATTTGCCGGCCGTTCATCAATACCATTGACTCGAATCGAGTTTTGAAGCCCGTGGAGGAGTTCTGTCTAGTCAGACATAGCCATGATGGATTGATGAAACTCTTACGTTTTTCGGCACATCCACTGTTGAAAGTGAGAACGCCACATGCTGGATATTCAGCATTGCTAATGGATGGGAAGCCCATGGCCTCGAACGTTTTCTTGAGGTAGTAGTACTCAGAAAACCCATCTGATGGATTAGTCAGGTTGCCAAAAATGCGGAAATCTTGCTTACAGTTGGACGTAATACCAGAAAGGTGATTACCCAAGGATCGCAGCGTCACGTTGCTCCATGCATTTGTTGACGAGTTTGCCAATTCGGGCAGGAAGGTAGTCACGGCGAGGTCAAGATCCAGGCCGCTTTTAAGCAAAGCGAGATCTGAGAATAGCTTGCTGATAGAACCAATGAAGTTCTGACTGTCCCGACTGATATCGGTCGTGCCATTAGTATTGGCTTCGGCAAGGTGATGGTACTCCCAAATGGGAGCGTCAGGCATTTCCTGGTCGAAAGAGACGAGTGCCAGAGAGAAGCTCGAGTTCTCGACCGCCCATCCTGCCTTGACGTCACCAGCTATAGTTTCATCTAGGATCTTTGTGAGGCTGTTGGCTGCTTTGACGAAGATTTTGGATGAATTCAATGATGTAGGCCGTGGGGTGACGGGGCCATCGGGTCAGCAGGCCAGATCGGCTGAGAATAGGTCTGGAGCTATGATGATGCTCAATTTCATGTTGACGGTGCTTCTGATGTTTTTGGTAACTTCCTCTGATTTCCAACAACAGCTTGATAAGGATTTGTCATATTCTTATTCTCTCCTCTATTCAACACTTGGTGACGTTCACTCCTCCGACTCTTCCTCATTCATCCATGAATGAAGGTCACTAACTCACTATAACATAGGTAGGTAGCGTACCTACATCAATCCGTATACGATACTTACGCTGTATCGCGTTGTCCAACCATAAGCGTCTCCCTAAAAGATCATCAAGGCCGAGCCCGAGTTTTTGAGCCTCTCATCTCAGACAGGACAGTCTAGACAGGCGCTGTGGTGTGAGATGTGGATCAGGTGCCACCCACACCCACTGCTGGCGTGCCCCGCATTTTCTCCAAAGCTCCTTGGCAATAACCGGGTCCCAACATTTGCACATCGACAATCCCATCCTCGTGCAACTTCAGTATTGTCAATCACCTCCATTTCCTCTCGACACGCTTCGATGGCGGGCAAAAAGGGTAGCAAGGCTGGAGCTCCGCAGCTAGCCAAGACCCTCGTCCTCGACAACGGCGGCTACACCATCAAGGCTGGATTCGTGACCGACGAGACTGCGGAAGAGCCCCGCGTCATTCCCAACTGCATCGCACGCGATCGTGCCAGGAAGCTCTTCGTCGCGTCCGAGCTGGAAAAGTGCCGCGATCTCGGCGAGATTCAGTTCCGAAGACCTGTTGAGAAGGGCTTTATCGTCAATTGGGAAGCTCAAAAAGAGATCTGGGACCGCGAATTCTTTGACGACAAGGCACCCCAGAAATGCGACCCCTCGGAGACGCGGCTGATCCTCGCCGAGCAGCCCAATTCCCTGCCCGTACTGCAGTCCAATACCGACCAGATTATTTTTGAGGAGTATGGTTTTGCCAGCTACCATCGCGGCATCGGTGAGTCGGCACACCGCAGCCCTCGGATGTTGGAGACTGACGTGACCACAGGCCCTGCCTTCAACGCCTACCACGACATACAAGCTGTGCTCCAGACGCCCCGCGACCCCAGCGCTACCCCCAAAACTCCCGCCGAGGTTGTGCTCGTCATCGACTCGGGGTACTCCCAGACGACAGTCTTGCCTCTCCTTCACGGCCGACCGTTTCACTCCGCCATCCGCCGCCTCGACGTGGGCGGCAAGCTCTTGACGAACTATCTGACACGTCTTCTCTCCCTTCGACACTACGACATGCGGAACGACGTTTACATCGTCAACGAGATCAAGGAAAAAGCTTGTTACGTGTCCCTTGATTTTGACGGCGACCTGGAAAAGACGTGGAAGGGCACGCGTGGCGAGAAGAGAGAGTCGTTCCTGACTGGCGGCGGCGTTGCCAAGGACTACGTGCTACCAGATTTCCACACACGGTCCGAGGGAATTGTGCGCGACTACGACCCCGCCATGCATACAAAAGCCAGGAAGCTTGCAGCACAATCGAGCGATGTCAGCGAGGACCTTCTGACTCTGCGCAACGAGCGCTTCACCGTGCCTGAGCTTCTTTTCAACCCTTCTGATATTGGCCTCTGGCAGTCAGGCCTTGCGGATCTTGTCATGCAGTCCCTCAATGAGCTGCCGATCGGACTCTGGCCCGGCTTGCTGGCCAACATTGTTGTTGTTGGAGGCAACGCTTCCTTTGAAGGCTTCATCCAGCGCCTGGAAAGGGAGCTCGTCAAGCGAGTGCCCGACGACTGCATAGTGCGCGTTGCCCGGCCGGCTGACCCGATCACTAGCACCTGGCTTGGGGCCGCAAATTTGGCCCGTCATGGGGATCTTCCTAACCTCTGTGTCACGAAGGCGGAATATGAGGAACACGGCGCAGGCTGGCTAGCTCAGAAATTTGGATCCGGCACGACGACTGGTTGAGCTGCCAAAGAGACATTCTTGCATCATACTACATTCTAGCCTCGCAAACCGAAATTCAGAACAACATATCCGCCCAGGCTTGTCCTTCAATATCAACAACCACCGAAGGCGATACCAACTTGGCCATACTGGAAAATCCCAACAACAGCAGTACACTTACAAAGACGGGCCGCTCTCACATCGTCGCATACACTCGGATGGCCCTTCGGAAGCTCCAGTGCCCACCCCTGGAATATCTTTGGCAAGAGCCGCGAACTGAGCAGCCAGCGGATTGTCTCCAAATGCCGCAGCCAGGACTGCTGATGGCAAGCCGAATAGTCCGTTGGCAACGTTGTGCGTGCCAGCATCCTCAGAGCTCAGAGCAGAGACGAGCGTGGCGTTTTCGCATCCTGGGCGTGTCAGACTGGCTCACAGTGCCAAAAAATGGGGAACTCACCAGTGTTCTGCATCACGTGCAGGCTGCCTGTTGGGAAGATGGTCATCTTGCCCGGTGTCAGGACTGTCCGCACGAGGCGCGCCCCGTTCTCCAACGTCATGAACGTCTCGGTGGTGCCCTCTACCGCAACAACGTAGTTCGACGCGCGGGGGTGGTAGTGTGGCGGCAGCATCGCACAGGGTCCGAGGGTCAACCAGGACATTGTCATGCCGTTGCCGACTGTTGCCGGGAAAGTTGCCGCGTTGGCATTGACGACGCCGCCGGGAGCGTAGTCGTGGAAACTGCTCGCAAAGTAGTCGAAAGTCCAGTCACTGTCCTGAGGCAGGAGCTTGATCTTGTCGAGCTCCGTGGGACTTGACTTGAGCCGACTGACCAGCGCGGGATCGACGGATTGGTCGACGGCGCTGGCCAAGCCCACCAGCAAGCCGCTCAGAAAGATTACGCGGATGTTGAAGGCAAACATTGTCATGTTGGACGACTTTGAGACTGTTTGGTGTCAATCTCAACAAGGCACCATCTCGATGCGCGGCCAATCTCGATGATATTATATTTGATCGACATGGGCCGTTGTTCCCTGGCAGTCATTCGGGATGCCTTCATGTTGTGTTCACATGGGAGCATTCCTGTACGCCTGCGCCACACGAGAGCAGACTGCTGACGGATGACAAAAGTTGGACCATCGGCTGTCAGCTGGGATGAGCATCATCGAGATCGTGAGATCGGCTTTGGACCAACGCTGTATCGAAGGTGCCATGTTTGGAGCAAGCAGCAGAGTCATCCAGCGAAATCTCGCCTCATCCAGCATTCGGATACCGGAAATCGCTAGGGAAAGGCACCGTGAAAAGCGACGTGGCATCCTCCCTCGCATATGAAGCTACCTTGTGTAGGTGATATTGAACTGCCTTTTTCTCCATAAACTCGAGCCTTCGCAGAGCGCATCATTGCCGTTCCAGGATCCACTCATCAAAAAGCAAGGCCGATCTGACTGAAATGGGACCGAGATGCAGATCATCCTTCAGGACTATCAATCTGCCAAAATGGCCTCTATCTTGTGTCCCTCCCAGCCAACGTGATGACTTCCAGATCGTGATGACTTCCGCCTCCGCATCATGCCGTGCCCCCAGTGTCAGATAGAATCCGACGTCATGATTCTGCACCATGTTAGACACGCCTTGTGTCTCTACGAGGATGACGAAGGGCCGGATCCCAGCCCAAGCGGCCCGTGTCATTCAGAACATACAGTGATATTTGCTCCCATCAACAAGCCACCATGATCCCGGGCTGTTGTAATGAGGAAGACTACTCGACGTGACATGCGTGCTTCTTCGCGTAAGAATGCGAAGTGTCTTTGGATCGCGGCCCTCACGATGACAGGCTTTGAAACGAGCGAGCGAGAGTCCACTCTCGCTTGACCTGCTGATGTCGGCCGTGCTGACTGCTCTGAGTGCAGCCACCCTTTGCACGGCGAGCCGAATCAGGTTCAATGGTGGGACGGACTTCTTGGTGTCGCATGTCGTTGAGAAGGGGCGTTGTACGCTCACTCTTTGCACAGCGTCGCTCAACCGGGGAGGGGGGAGGATGGGGTCAGACATGCGTCGGGAACATCTCGATCATGCGTGCCAAATACGACCTTGGCAGGCAGCAGTTCGATGAGGATACGATGCAGTCGCAAAAGTCGATCTCGCCATATCTTGTTGCTGGCTGCCACGTCGAGCTCCCGAGCCTTGGTTGTTGTACAGGTGCGCTCGACATCAATGGTGACGGGCTCAGCGGGCAGCCGTCACTGAAGTGAAACGGCATCAGTCATAGGTGAGTTGGGATCGGCGATCTATTACTATGGCCGCACGACGAGAGGATCGCCAACAAACGGAGGGTATCATACTTGATGGCAAAGGCGAGTTGGCCTTGCCCAATAACAACATGCAGAATATCCCTGCATCGATACAAGAAACACGCTGCGCTGTCGATGAATGATCGGCCAAAAGACAGAAATGGCCGAGAGAAAAGTAACCAAACGCCGGCAGAGTAGAGATGATGTGGGCAGGCTTTTCGGCGTCTCCTAGAGATGGCGGAGGAAGCGACCGCGGCTGGAGCACCCTGTGAACCGATCAGCATAAGACTCAGTAAGGAATGGGGATGATGCGGCATACAGTCGCACTGCGAGAATGTCAGCTTGGCTTCATACTGTCTCATAACTGGAAGACTTACGAAATGGGTCGTTGACCCTTCGTTGTGGGTAATGCAGTAGCCTCCGCAGCACCCACGGCAGAAGCGCTGGGTCTGTTCAATGCAGTCGTGGCACTGTTGTCGTCAGTCAACCATCATATGAGCCAGGGAGGCTCAGAACTTACGTTGCTGCCACATTCCCAACAGCTCTTGACTATGCGTCCCTGTAGGCCCAATGTCAGTAAGAAGACAGGAAAAAATGTAGTGCGAAATTCCATGACGTCTGAAGGAGAAGGATATTGGTATACATCTTGGGCATACAATATGTGTAGGCGTGAGCCGAGGGTATTAGCTCGGTGGGAGGCAGGGGTCACTGCAGATGCCATTCCGTACCTTGGGTTTGGCGTGTGAGGCACGATGCTGCTCATTCTCGTGCTGTTGAACCCACGCGTCACCCTCGGGGCTGACAATAACCACGTCGGTGGCAGCGAGGGAGACGGCGGCGGGGCTCGCGGACGCCGTCGGCGGCACGTAGCATTCCTCGCACCACCACTTGTTGCAGCTGTTGCAGTATCGGTCACGAAGGCAGTCAGCGCAGCGGGCTACGAATGCGGATGCCGGGGAGTCGGAGCAAGGGACCGTTGCCGCCTTGACAGAAGAGGAGAGGAGAGGCGGCGGCGCCAACAGGGGGAGTTGGGAAGGCGGCGTGTCCCTGTGTGTGATCACTCCCTCAGGAGCAGCACCGCAGCTTGCGCAGCCCGGGACGGCGTGCGTCGCAAGAGCCCACTGCGCGTGGGAGTTTCGCGAGCCTGGCGCTGTGACAAGGTGCGAGGCTGGGACCTTGCCATACGCAGGCGAGCTGAGGTGACGTGGGCCATTGCAGGGCATCCCGTCAAAGGCAATGAGGCCGTGGCAGTCGACGAGAGTGGCAGCCCATTCCTCGAGCGGCGCACGGGTTATCATCTTGCCCTTGCGATGATGCCAATCATCGGATGTGTGTGCCGTCTCCGGCGCGCCAAAGATGTAGAGAGCTTTCAGTCGAGGGGTATTGTCTGGTCGCGAAGGACGACAGGCATACTGGAGAGTGCGGCAGAGGTTGCGCTCGTTGAGATGCTGGCTGCCGCGTAGCGAGAGGACTTTGATGTTATAGGATGGATCGAGGATCAGCTCGTGGCAGAGCTCGGCCGTCACGGGCAGAGTGTCGAGAATAAGGGTTTGGACATCGGCAAGGAGGTTGAGGCGGTTGAGGCGGCTGAAGATGCCACGGAGGGGGCCCGAGTAGAACCTGGGAGACGTCAGTCATGGTTGATAGACGGCAGAGGAGATATCAACGTACTCATCCTCGGTCAGATTCTCGTCAAGCTGGACGTTGCGCCAGGTCTCGCCGCCGCGATCGACGGGGGCGACGTTGAGCTGGGCGGCGCGGGTGTGGGTGAGGTCGAGGTGGCGGAAGACGCCAGGCGTGTGTAGGATAAGGCCACGGAAGTGATGGCTTGTTGAGGCGAGGCTCAGACGTGCAGAGGCAGACAGGTATGGTGCAGTTTGGACGAGGATGAGGTGGTTCGAGAGGAGGTCCAGCAGTGTGGGAGACGGATCTAAGTATTCGACATGCGACGCGTTGGGGGAGACGTGGACGGCCGAGAGCATGGTACGGCCGAGTTGGGGATCGTTGTGGTGATTGGCGGATGGGGGGAAAGTATTGATGCTGTTCAAGTCAAGAGTCTGGCGCCGGCGTAGGTAGCTGAGGGCACGATGGTGGTTCCTACTGCGCCCTGCTTCTTTGATCAGGAGGCTAGTGATATTAATGGCTGGGCGGCAGGTGATGGTGGTGGTGGTGATGGGCTGACCTGTGCCTCAGGTACCGTACATTCAGAGACTTGGCCGGATGATGGAGGGATGCTTCTCGCGTGTATATTCGCTGGGACTTTGAGATAGATAGCTTGATGGCTTGGGGAGCTGGAGCCGGTGTTGGAGCTGGAGCTGAGCTCTTTATTGTTTCTCTGGCTGGCTAGCTGGCTCTTCCTCTGGCTCGAGTTGAACAACACCATTTTCGAGGCGAGCTGGCATCACGCTGCTGCGGCTGCTGCACCTGCTACACAGAGCTGCTGCATCCTTGCTTAGCCCACTGAGACTAGGCCAGTCCAAGCATGCGGACCCTGAAGATCGACGGTCCGAATGAAACGGATGTTGGGGGTTAGCTTTGGTTGGGATATTGGGCCCCCGCGAGAGGCGTTGAATGCTTGGGAAGGGCGGTTGAAAGTAGGTAGGTGCGAGACATGTCGAGCAGCGAAGCTCTCCAATGATGCTGCTGCTTGAAACTGTTACATGACCAAATTAGCCGCGACAACCCGCTTAGACCTGCCGTCTTATCGACTCGAGGCACGGCCAGCACAGTGGCTCGAGCTGCATCTCGGCCGGGTGTCCGTGGGGTGCGGGATGATTCCCCGGACAGGCGGTGAAGCACGACATGACATGCACAAGGGGGCGATTGCTGGTTGCAGCGCATACACCAGTGCCAGTGAGGAGGCCAAAGTCGGATGTATTTTGGGACTGGTTTCGGCCGGGCGATCCGTGGTGCCCAAGAGGGCCGAGTTGACCAAGGCTGGGGTGGGTGGGTGGGCAGCGTTGGTTGACGATCTCTTTGGGCCTGGTTTGTTTGCTGGCACTGGCGTTGATGGCGTTGCTGGCGTCGCTCTCAACGACCCAAGTATGTTCGCGGTAGGCTTTGGGCTCAAGAAGAACTCCACATGGCGTCGATAATAGTTCCGAGAGTTGATGCGGGAGAACATTCGCTCCAAGGTTATAGTCATCTGCTGTTCCGCATGGCGCGGGCAGATTGCTGCCACCATTCCCGGCTTGCGGGGACCTTCCTCACAAGTAAGCCTTTCCTTCTTACCTAAGCCATTCGTACCGTACCTAAGGTACCTAAGGTACCTACGATCTTCTGGAAATTCTTTGGCTTCAACTGCCACTAAAGGTGGGTCCCTTGATGCGGCGGTAGCTCTCCCCAGTCACCGTGGCAAGCGTGGCTAGTGACCCTTGCACGAATCGAAGTCGCGATGGAATCCCGAAGAAATAGACACTGCTGAATCATCTATCGCCGGCTTCGATGGCGTAGACCTGTCGATGCGACAATACCTTCATTTCTTTGCCCTCGAACGACCTGAATAAAACCCTGTCTGAGAAGCTCCGGTCATGATACATACCGAGATCACCTCTCTCGCAATCCAACACGCCCCCCACCATCCCAGCCGCTATACCCCTCCATCCCCAACATGGGCGACATTGATCCATCGGACGACACGCCCTCGATCAACTGGTCCGCGTCGTTCTCCATCGTTCCGCCAGCAAAAAGCGCACCGAGAGATCTCCGTGGCGACAAGATTCTCCTTCCCCAGTCAGCCCTCGAACAGCTTCTCGCAGCCTCCCCAACACCGCCCATCGCAAACCAGACCTTTTCATCACGCGACGCTTTCAACCCATACGCCATCCAACAGTCGGGGCCCTACCGCGAGACCTCCCAGCTTCCGAATCCCTTGACATTCCGCCTTGTCAATCCCCTCAATGGAAATGCCGTACATGCTGGCATCCGTGAATTCTCTGCCGAAGAGGGCCAGGTCGCTCTGGGTGCATACTTGATGGAGGCCTTGGGTATCGACAACAGCGTGTTCGAAGGCAAAGACTCTGCCGACAATGTTGTCGACCTGACGGGAGACGGAACCGACGAGTCCCCGCGAATCACTGTTCATGCGAAATACCTCCCCAAAGGCACCTATGTCCGACTGCGTCCTCTCGAAGCGGGCTATAACCCCGACGACTGGAAGTCTCTCCTTGAGCGTCAGCTGCGGGAGAGCTTTACGACCCTGACGAAAGATGCTGTCCTCGCCGTCCGCGGAGTCAAAGGGGAACAATTCCAGTTCCTCGTTGACAAGTTTCTGCCCGAAGGCGACGGCATCTGCGTTGTTGACACCGATCTCGAAGTTGACATTGAGGCCCTCAATGAGGAGCAAGCTCGCGAGACACTGCGTCAGATAATGGCCAAAGCAGAACCTGGCAGTGCCAACGGGAGCTCCAAAGGCGGGGAGCTGGACGTATGGAAGGCCATGGAGGGCCAGGTACTCCCGGGGGAATACGTCGATTTCGAGCTACCGTCTTGGAACAGGTCAGCTCCCTTGACGATTGAGCTGTCTGGCATATACCCCCCCGCTTCGCTTGACTTATTCGTCAGTCCAAAATCATCCAGACAGCGAGCTCTACCCCGAGACTCGGAGCACGTTTTCGGTAACATGTCCGCCGCCCAAAGCGGCACCAAGTCCATCATTCTGCAGCCCACAAACGTCGAGCTTGAAGACGCAGACCACCTGCTGATTTCCGTCCACGGATATCCGACATCACACACTGCGGGCTCAATGCCTCTACCCTTCACACTTCGCGCCCAGTCAGGCCTTGTATCTTCCGAACCCGGCTCTGGTCCTGCGAACGACCCCATAACAACCCACTCCTCAGACGACGAACAGTGCAAGAACTGCTTGCAGTGGGTGCCGAAGCGGACCATGGTGCTGCATCAAAATTTCTGCCTCCGCAACAACACGGCCTGTCCAAAGTGTAGATCTGTGTTCAAAAAGGGATCCCTCGAATGGGAGGCACACTGGCACTGTGAATTTGATGACGAATTTGGCGACACGCCTGCCAGCAAGACCAAACACGACGCTCAGCGCCACACGGAGTCTCAATGTTCCTCATGCGGCATGACGGTGCCATCGTTGGTCGAGCTGGCCCTGCACAGGACAAGTGTCTGCCCGGGCAAGCTGATTCTCTGCAGGTTCTGCCATCTTGAAGTGCCGCAAGAGGGAGATCCCATGAATCCATCAGCTGAGGTCATCCTATCCGGTCTGACTGCGCACGAGATTGCTGATGGAGCACGCACTACGGACTGCCATCTATGCGGCAAGATTGTTCGCATGCGCGACATGTCTGCCCACATGAAGCACCACGAGCTCGACAAGGTGTCGCGGCGCAAGCCTGAGGTGTGTCGAAACGTCAACTGCGGCCGAACACTCCATGGCGTTGGGCCTGGCGGGGCTGTTGGCGCTGGTACAAAGATGGGACAGGGCCCTGGCAATGACATTGGGCTATGCTCGCTGTGTTTTGGTCCGCTGTATGTCAGCATGCACGATCCAGAGGGCAAGGCGCTCCGCCGGCGCATAGAACGTCGTTACCTGTCACAAATGATGACGGGCTGCGGCAAGACGTGGTGCGCCAATGAATGGTGCAAGACCGGACGAGCCAACACAGCGCTGGAAGCCAAGCCTGCGAGCGCCCAGGCTGTGCTGCCAATGGTGAAGCCACTGGTGGAGAGTGTCACGCGACTGGAAGACGCTCTTTTCTTCTGCGTCGATGAGAGGAATCAGAGGAGCAGGAAACTGGCAGAGATGATAGCCAGCGAGAACGTGTGGGAACGCGAATGGTGCATAGCGGCCTGTGAGGCGTCTGCAGGCGATCTGGACAAGGCGAGAGATTGGTTAAATAACTGGGCGCCCATGAAGGGTGCTGGTGCATAGCGGGCGGCGTTTGAATGATACCACGAATTGACGAAGAAGCAAGGTTCTGATTTATGCTCAAGTAAATGGTGACTATTGATCCCCCAATGTCAGGCCCTCTGGTGTTCTTCACAAGGCTTGGTACCCGTTCGCGGCGCCGTAGGGAGGCCTAACTCATCAGCATGGCCCACATCGGCACCAGAGGACTTACCTCAACAGGTTCTTCGCTCCGACAATGGCCGCAGCGCCTCCAGCATACACGCCGAGCAGCTTGCTCCAGCCGGCGTTCCCGTAGATGGACTGCCCCACGGACAGCGCGACCAGATCGTACACGAGACATCCTCCAAAAATCCAATCGCTCGCCGCCGAAAGCAGGCCGAAACCAACGCCCGTCAGGACCTTCACGGGCAAAGAAGGCTGGGCATCAACAAAGTAGGCTGCAGACGTGTTGTGGAGGAGGTCCAAAACGCCGATGCCTGCGAATGTCTTGGAAACGACATGGGTGAGGACTGAGCTTGTGGAGGCGGTGTCCATGCGAGGGAGACGGGAGGCGATGAAGTACAGCTGGGCGAGAGTATTGATGGTCACAAAGATGTTGGATGTTTTCAAATCACCACTGTTCCAGAAGAACATCCAGGCTGCGAGGTCAGCACTGCGGCCCTCAAAGGATGTGTGAGGACTCACATGCGATGCAGATGTTGCCGAGGGCGTAAAACGGCGCAAAGTCGACCATCGTGGCAGTGGCGCTGTCGTCTGGCTTGGCCTTGTGCAGGCGCCAGAGCCAGACCAACTGGAAGATCTGCTGCGGGAAGAAGAAAGCGCCGATGAAGAAGGGCTGCGGGGAAAAGAAGGAGATATTTGCGTCGTGAATGTCCTTCATGTTCGGCGTGCTGAGCAGGCCATAGCTCTGCGCGGCGAAGTCGATCACGAACGAAGCAGGGGCCAAGACCCTTGCTGTGGAGAGAGAGATACCCATGATGTTGGTTTAAGGCTGTTCGGTGTTTGACGCGTCGTTCTTGGACTGAAACTGTTTGGTTTTTCGTTGGCAAGGTGAGCACTTTGTCGTCTGGACCTCGCGACAGCTATATCAAGGATGTTCTATTCATTCCCGCTTGTCATGATGAAGGGATGGCAGAGTCACCATTCACCACCAGAGTGCACCGTACTGGCTGTGTCAGGCCGACCCCGTGCGCTGGCTGTTCGCGTCATCGATTGAGAGCCGTCAATCCCGTCATGCCACCATCACCCCTGAGACTAATTCTCCGAAAGCTCTGTCCGTCGACCAATGGCAGATAGATACTTGCCTCCGGTTGATGACGACCACCCACTGAGACAAATGACACCAGCGAGCAGAGCATCGTAGTCTTCCACTGCATTGCGGCGGCCTGCTTCGTATCTTCCTGTATAGCTTGCTGAATACCAAGATGGTCTCAGAAGTGTGAAACGTTAGTGCCGTCATTACGGACTTGAACTTAATTTCCCGCGGTACTCGCCTGGATATATGTACGGTGGGCGATAGGGGGGACTGTTGCAAAACCCCTGGTCGTTTCCTTTTGGGTTTAGGGGCGCTGCTCCTTAGTCATCTGAGTACTTTGGGTTGGTCTGGAAAATGTACCGCGGACTAGCAGCGGGCTCGCGCGGTAGCCTTCACACCCAGTCGCACTTCCTAGTCACCACCACATCAGGGGAAAAGTCGACAGTCGCCACCACACTGACGATCGCAACACCATATCCAGGACGCAATCTGAGTCTAAGTTTTCTCAACAAACTCACGACCCAAACTTGGTTTTCTATCTCGCGG